>CAUYLG010021205.1:0-79477 GCA_963573385.1 Cacajao melanocephalus | reverse complement strand
GCTTCTAGCCTCCAAGCTGTCCTTGTTCATTCCTTGGTGTAGGCTGAACTAACTTTGGGAGGAACTTAGTTATAGTTTATGGTTTAGCCCTTTCCCAAAACAAAGCTCCTTCTTGCCTGGGGACTAGACTGCCTTTGTAGGGTTAACATTAGCCACAAGATTAGAAATTATGGTTTAGGAGTCATGCAGCTGGAGGCTACAAGATTCTGATTCTCCCTAAACTGCTCCAAAGAGCAGTGCTTGAGATATTTTGGAGACTCTACCCTTGACGGATCAGCTGACAACACCCAGATGAATAAACTGGCTCATCTGATCTTGTGGCCACCACCCAGGAGCTGACTCAGTGCAAGAAGGCAACTTCGACTCCATTAGATTTCATCCCTGACCAATCAGCACTCCTGGCTCACTGGCTTCCCCCAACCCACCAAGTAGTCCTTCAAAACTCTAATCCCTAAATGCTCAGGGAGACTGATTTGAGTAATAATAAAACTGTGGTCTCCTGCACAGCTGGCTCTGTGTGAATTACTCTTTTTCTACTGGAATTTTCCTGTCTTGATAAATCAACTCTGTCTAAGTAGCAGGAAAGGTAAACCCACTGGGCAGTTATACAACTATGCATATATAGCTTGGCTTAACTTAATATCCTTAGTGTTCCTAATAAGTTATTTACCTTTTTGATCTTCAGTTTATTTATTTATAAAAACAGAGCCTTATGGGATTGTTTGGAGATTAAATGACATGATGCATATAAAGCCATCAGCATAGTGCCAAGGGGCTAATAATTTATAGCTATTGTGATTTGTCTCTGTAGTATCTGAAGTATTTGTACATTTGTATCTTATAATTTCCTTCTTTGGCAAAATGATCCACCACTTTATTCTTTTTATCTTCTCAATTATTTTTTCTTTAAAAATGTTTTTCCATTTCTAAAACTTCTTTTAGATTATTAACAGTGATGATAAGAAGGTTGAAATGGAGGATAATGATGACAACTAAGATTTACTGAGCAATAATCTGCTAAGCACTTTACTTATATTAGTCACTGAATTTTTTTAAACATCAACTTAAAGTGTCTATTATTTTATCCTTATTTACAGATGAGAAAACTGAGGCTCAGAGAGGTGACATCATAAAGTCTTGTAAGACCCAGGTCTTTTTCACTTAACTCCAGAGGTTTTAACCAAGACACTTGCTGAGATATTTCTTACTTTTCTTTACCATTTTTGATGACAGAATCTATTCCTCAGTGGTCGTGGGACTCATAATCACCTAATCACTGTTTCTAATCACTTAGCTACAGTGGTGGTTCTAAGATGTGTCTACCTAATCACTTAATGGTTCTCTTGGGTTTTTTGCTTTGTTTTTGTTTGTGTATGTTTTTATTTTTACACAGATCTAGAAGGCAAATTCCTTATTTATCTGGCTGCCAAGCTTTGAGGATATTGAACTCCAAATTTCTAAATGTTTGTATTTCTAGTTTCGTGTATAAGTCAGTCTGACAATCAATTGACAGCAGAGGAAGTAAAGCAAGGTAAGATAAGATGAAACCACCTTTGCAAAAATCATAAGTGAGAAAATTATGACAGTAAAAGAGATCTGATCTAGCCAACTCCATGTTCCCTTTAACCTCCAAACTATGCTTGGTCATTCCTGGGTGTGCGCCAAGCAAACTTTGAGAGAAATTTATAGTTTAAGTGATAATATCCCTTCCCAAAACTAAACTGCCTTTGTAAAACTAATGAAAGGCCAGGAGGTTAGGATGAGAGAGTCCTGGATTCCACCAGTATATAAGTGTAGTTAAGTGATTACCAGCCATTATTCTGGAAGTTAGGAGATTTGCAACTTCCCCAGTTATTCCTGCAAATAACACTGAAGCAACACATTTTTCCTGATCCCTTTGTAGGTAGGAACTGGAGTGTATGGGTGGTGGCAGGGTGAACTCTACGCACTCAAACCTGCTCTGCTTAACCCCTTGGGGGAGGGAGCACACAGGTGAGTGGGTGCAGGAGCCGGGGCAAGCCCTTTTAGGTGGCAGCAGGAACGAACTGTTTATAGCAGCATCTAGGGGGGTGCCAGTGGTCCCTGAACCCCAAGAAAGGGGGCTTACAGTAAGTGCTCTTTTAGCTTTGCCATCTGCAGATGGCTTAAGTGTTAACAGCTCAGTGGAGTCAGTGTGACAGCTTTTGGCACCCACACACAAATTCTTGTCCAGTGTCCAGGAGTAATGAGGTCACATGAAAGAATTTGAAGGATGGTGACTGTGGGGAATTTTATTTCCAATGAAAGTGGCTTTCAGTGAGAAAGGGAACTGAAAAAGGGGTTGGAGCAGGAAGGTAATCTTTCCTTGGAGTCTAGTGGCTGGACTCCTCTCCGAATCTACACCATCAAGCCATCTCTCCGAAGTTAAGCTGCTTCTCTCTGATGTTCAACCATAGTCTCTGACATCCAAATGCTTCTCCTTTTCTCTGCTGGCAGAGCCTGGGGTTTTTATGGTCACAGGATGCGGGGTGGGGCAGGCCATGGGTGGTTTTGGAAAAGGCAACATTTGAACAGGAAAACAGGAATGTATGTTCTCATTTTGGACTGTGGTTCCAGGCTTGAGGGTGGGGCACCTGCTGGGGACCTGTCTTCTTCTGCCCAGAATTTTCCTGCCTTATGCCTCTATCAATATCACTTGTAGAACCTACTACTGGCATTTTAAACATCTTTTCAGGCTTTTCCATTTCTGACTACTGAATGGCCCCACCCAGACCAGCAACTCCTCTGTGGTCCCTGCCTAGAAGCTAACTCAGTGTATGAGAGCTGCTTTGGACACCCCTGTGATTGTATCCCCAACCAATCAGCATTTCCCCTTTCCTAGTCCCCAGCTCACCAAACTATTTTTGAAAAATTCTGGTTCCTGAATTGTGAAGGAGGCTGATTTGAGTAATAATAAAACTCCAGTCTCTCATTTAGCCAGCTCTACTGCGTGTATTACTGCTTCTCTATTGTAATTCTCCTGTCTTGATAAATTGGCTTTGTCCAGGAGCAGGCAAGAGGAGCCCATTGGGTGCCTACAAGGAGAGCCCTGATGGTTTTGGATACTTGGATCTTGTTGTTCCTAAGGCAGCAGTGCCCCTACTTTTAAATGCTTTGTATAGAATTCGATTTATTAAAACACAGCATTCACAGTTCTTTCAAAGCTACTTCAAGTTCTGTAATTTGCCAGCAAAACATTTTAACTAATAAAATACTGTTACCTCCTAAACTGAAAAGAAGCAGAGTGTAAAATTAAACAGTTTATAAAATTTTAAAAATTACAACAAAAAGATACAAAAATAAAATTAGAGACATAGAAAATATTTAATGGGGAATGTTACAAATTGCAGTGTAGAAAATGATTAATAATGGTGTTAAATTGACTTTTGCCTAAAGCCACCTTATTACATATTTTAAGTTTAGACTAAAGGTTTCTCCATTCATAGTGAACTGTCACGTAAGATGATGTGCAAATTGATTGTCACCTATTGTTATAAGAAGTAGTCAAGTCTGCCAGTCACAGGTGGACAACTGTTCAAATTGTGTTTAAATAAGGCAAACACCAAACAGTAACCAATCCGGTTGTTTCTGACCTCACTTTCTTTTCAGTATGTCACTTTCCTTTTTGTTTGTTCATAAGTGTTTTCTGACCCTGTGGCAACCCTGAAGTCACTCTGAACCTACTCTGATTCTGGGAGCTGCCTGGTTTATGAATCCTTCTTTGCTCAATTTAGCGCTGTTAAATTTAATTTATCTAAGGTTATTCTTTTAATATTAGAATGATTTTAGAAATTAAATATTTATGATTTTGTAAATAAACATGCTTACTTTCATAACAAGGATATTGGTTCATTTCATGGTGATTATGATTGGTACTAAACTTAAAATCTTGTTTATTCATTCATGTTCATTTACTTATTCATTTACCAGGTATTATTTATATGCCATGGTATCTTGTCTTTTCTGTTAACTAGAATATAAAAATAAATAAGACATAGTCTCTGCCCTCTTGGAACTCACAAGCCAGTTATGGAAACAGATAAGAATGGTACTATCTCTTAGTCCTACAGAAAAGATACTATGGGAGGAATAAGGACTAAAGGACTCTAATGAAAATGAAAGTACTCTGTTAAGAGAAGCCTTTGTAAGCATGACATGAAAAATAAAAATCATGAGTGCAAACACGGTTAATAAATTTGACTCTATAAAAATAACAAAATATCAAAAGTAAACAATATTCCACAAAAATGTTTACCACACAAATGGCAGTGTACATAATATAAAGAAAACTCTCAGAAATGATAAAAATCTTACAATAAAATTGGCCAAAGGTGTAAATAAGACTGTTCAAAGGTCCCTGTAACACCGTACAAATGCCAATAAACAGAAAATAAAACATGCTATATCATGGAAAAATACAAATCAAGAGCAGAATAAATAATTTTCAAATATTACATTGGCAAATATTTAAAATATTATTAGTATTGATTCTCTGTTGGTGAAGATATGAATGTAAAACAAAGTTTCACATTCTCTGAGGCATTGAAAAGCTTTTTGGAAGCCAATTTGGAAAAAGACATCAAAAGTAGAATTATAACTCAGCAAATGTTTTATATTTAACCCAGCACATATTTAAATGAAAAGATGATAATTACAATGCTATATAAATATATTATAATTACAATATTGGGGCCAACTTAATTAGCTACTAACAGAGAACTAATTAATGCTATGTAAAAAAGAGTATACACATACATATACCTGGGAATGTTTGTGTAGATATAGACTGCATACCAAAATATTGTCTGCAGCCACCTGAGAAGTGGTCAAATAGAAAATCTTAATTTTTATTTAGACACAGCTGCCTGTTTTTGTCCATTTTTTAAAAAAAGGGGTTTGATTTAATTATGTGCCAAAAATGCTTTAAAAATTTACACAAAAATTATTAAAAAGAGGATGCACAATGTGACTTTCTCTGAAGATGTTGTCACTTTAGCTTTCCACTCAGCAAAAAATAGTCATTAAATGAAAAGTGGAGGAATTTATAGAGATCTGAGAGCATGGATGATAGGACACAAATATGGCCCAGGAAACACAGAACGAATAGCAAAAAACCAAACACCTTAGATCTCAATGCTCTGAAATTTCCCATAATGCTATTGGTGGTTTATGCTTTCATCACTTTCAAAACTCTAGTTGTTTTGACAAGTGTAGTTTTTCTAGGATCTTTACCCTTAAGAGGTAAACATATGCTTTATTATTTATGTCAATAATAATAATAGCAATAACAGGAATTGTTACACATTGAAATTCTACTTCAGTTTTCTATGCTATGAAACAGAAGCTTTTGGATGACAGAAAGAACAAGCTTCTCAGGTTATCTAATCATTCCCTTCTTTCTTCTTTTATATCACAGTCCCTATTTCTAAATGACTTAAACAATGGAGTTCCTCTTTCTCTTGTGGGGCCAAACTACCAGATGATAGATTTAATTTCCTGAAAGTGTACATGATATCCAGCTAAAATACACCAGTCTCTAATTATAACCCTGACTCCTTTATACCTTTGTTTATGATGTTTGTAGCTTCTCTGATTATGTATTTTTGGCATTATTTAGGTATTTTTGAATGCATATTTCATTTTTCTTCTGCTTGCGTCATAATTTCTTGATTTAATTAATGAAATTTTCCTTGCTAGTAAATTGGGACTGTAATGTTATGTAACTCCTGATAAATTTTTCTAGAAAAATTAAATGCTAAATAAATTGTAATTATGCTTAACACCATCAGATTTTTAAAAAGTGATTATAAATCCAGATTTCCTATACCTAGTATTTTCCCTAGTGATACCTTACTTTTAAAATGGGGTAGTCATTGAAAGAAAAGTGTTCTCCACATTCTGACACATGCTTTAAAATCACGGCCGTTTCTCATACCTTAAAAAGCATTTTGTGGGCTGTGTGAGGGAAAAGTGGGGGATGGGAGGCAGTCTCAATAGGTTCTGCATTAGCTCATTAAATACTAAAACACCATTTCTATTTTACATAATTTAACATGGCAAACTATAAAAAAGGTGAAACTGGCAACCCCTAGGCATGCGTTTAAAAACATCCTCATTTAGATGCTAATTTTGATTCTAAGTATATGACTGGCTTAAAAAAAGCCATTAACAACAGGCCAGATTACTTAAAAGGGATTATTAGGCAAATATGTGAGGGTGTTCTGATACCAAGTGGCCCCTTTTATGACCAGATACAACCACCTCAAGTAAAAAGGGATGAAGGTGTTTGTTTTAAAATGAAAGTGAAATTACACAATAGGTTTTAAAAAAGAGAAAAGTAGATGACAATCACCCTAAACATAAAATGTGCAGCTAATAAATAAGGTTACCATTTCCTTAGTGCTAGAGGAATATGAGTTACTGTAACATCTATAGCATTTGAAAATATGAGGATGGTTGGTCAGACACAGCCTGTGTAATGGTAAAGTGAACTAAAAATAAGACAACCTGTTTAATAATTTCTTATGCTAGCTTTTGTGTTTAATAAAGTCCCCACCAAGACAGAAAAATTGAAGCAAGAAAACAGACAAGAAAGGAAAGTACGTTATCTTCAGCTGAGATGGAACTGATGCCTTGCAAAAATGATGCTATAATAATATTAAAATGAGACCTGTCAGACAAAAGAGATATATGTAAATGTACGATACTGTATAAATAAATGAGTGGTAGAGGATGGACAGATGGTTGTGTAAGTACATCACAGCCAAGCAGTGCTGAACTGGCCTTGAATATGGTTCCCTGCCAAATACATGCACATTTCTCAGTATAAGGACAAAGGAAGTTCAACCAGTGGAGTTAAAACATGCAAACCTATAGAAACAATCATTTTCTCTTTGAAATTATTAGACGATTACTCTTTCTCATCTCATCATTGACTTCTCTGTGTCAGTTTCTTATAGCTTGAAGTTCTCCAAGAAGCTGCTAGATTAAGATAATTCTCCGTTATCTGTGCTTTTGCTTTCTACAGATTCAGGTTACTTGTGGTGAATCAAGCTCTGAAAATATTAACATATTTTGAGAGAAAGAGGAAGACCACATTTACATAACTGTTATTATAGTATATTGTTATAATTGCTCTATTGCATTATTACTCTTGTTAATCTCTTACTGTGCTTAATTTATCAATTAAACTTTATTATAGGTGTATATGTACAGGAGGAAACATAGTAGATACAATGTTTGGTGCTATCCATGGTTTCAGGAATCCTCCAAGGGATCTGGAAGGTGTATCCCTTGCAGATAAGGGGTGCTACTACAATTTACTTCAATGGATTTTTAATTGTGTGATTGCTAATTTTTCAATAGTTTTATAGCTCTCACAACAACATAGACAATTTTGGAATAGGAAAAAATAATTTTTTCACTACCCTTCATAGTCCTTATTTGGGACAAACCGCTGTATCAAAAGACAGATTAACAAGAGAAAAACAAACACATTTATTAACAAGTATTCTTCATGTATCTCCACACACAAACTAAGTAAATCTCAAACAGGTGACTTCTAATTTAAGCTTAAATACCATGATCTACTGAAATAAAGAAAGATAGGTGTGTGCAGAACCGGGTTACTAGGAGGTGGCCAGGAAAAGCACCTTAAACAAGGATACAGTTTTTATGCAGATTTAAGACAGTGCCTTCTCCATTGATAAGAGTCAGTGGATTTGGAAGCATTCTCTTCCAGGTACAGAGAGGGAGATACTCTTACAAATGGAGGTTTCCTTTATACATATACATTTCTCTTACCAAAGGGTAACTTCTGTTTTCAGAGCTTCTCCTGTGTCTGCAGTTTCTCAAAATAATCAGCTCAAAATAAGCCATAGGCCAAAGAGGCATATTTGAGGGTGCCATAATTTTAGTCTACTACACTCATGTTTTGGGTTTAGCATATTTTTGTTTCCTACAAAGTAAAGGGTGAGGGTTATTTCCTACTCATTTTCTTTTGTAGCTTGCACAGTGCCTTGCCTCTTGCTGCTTAATAAGTTCTCATTGAATGCATGGGTGGATGGATGGATGGATGGATGAGCAATTTCAGATTTTCTCTCATCACCAACTAAATTTTAAAATAATACTCACTCTGACACCCAAGGTACCTTTTATCTTTCCAGATTCTATTTTATTACTTCAGATCACCCAATAGTCTCTAGCCAAAATGTCTGGCTTACTGTTTCCCAAATCCACCCCTCCCCTGTCTATTCATCTGTGTGCCTTGGCCCATGCTGTGAACTCCATCTGGAATATCATTTCCACCCTTCTGTATATCTGCCTCTCAAAATCCTATCTGCTTTCAAGTTCCATCATAAACATCAGCTTCTCCATTAAACCTTCCTCTTGACTATTTTGTATCTTTTCTTTCAGCTTTCTACTTTCTATCATTTCTTTCAACAATGATGTCTGTAATATTCTGTTTTATTGCAATCTCACCCTCATTTTAAACTCTCAATTTGCTTAGTTTTCTTTCTTATTATCCCTCCTTATTTTTTTTTTCCATCTCATCTTGGTTGTTTGATAATTGAAACTGTAATAGGTTCACTGCTGATGCACACAGCAAGTCAATACACCAAGATACCTGGTTGTAGCAGAGAAAGGGGATTAATTCTAGGGTTACCAAATGAAGAGATGGGAAGGAACCTCAAATCTGTCTCCCCGAGGAGTTTGGAACTAGAGTTTTTAAGGGTTGTGGAGCAGGCCAAAGTGTAGAGATTGCTGATTGATCAAAGAGCACAAGGTGAAGTTATGGGACAGAGAGGTGAGGAAGCTGTATTCTCATGCAGATCTCATTACTCTGTGGGGGTCTTCAAGCTGGTTGCTAGAATTTGGGATCTGAAAAAACATCTTAAACAAAAGACTTATGATTCTAACATCAGCGATCCTGTCTGTAGGTAGACTGAAGATGCTAATCAATTTTTAGTCTTATGACCCTAATGTCAGAAATCCTACCTGTAGGAACAATGGAGATGCAAATGGTCAGGATCTATTGCTGTGTGACTTTTGGCAACAAGGAGATGGGCCAAAGTGCAACTTGATTAATGCTTAATTGTAACTATATTTCTGTCCAGAATCTGGCACGTATTATAATTCTTGTCAACCCTGTAAAGACGGTTTTATCATAAACCTTTTAAGGGTAGAAAATGGAGTATGATTTATGTTGATCTCTCTAATATTGTTTTCCAAACTGCAGATTTCAACCCATTGATGGTTTCTAAAATTGATATAGTGAGTTGATCATTTTGTATAAAATAGATTATAATAATGTTATTAATTAAAGAAGGATAGAAAATATCAGAATGCATCACAGTTATTAAGGTTAAATACTGTTTCATGAAATCTTTTTTGAGTCATATAAATATATTGCTAGGCATACACTGTGTCATAATATAAAATGCATTTCTTACTGTTTCTTGGAGTCAAAATTTTCAAAATTATTGCCCTACAGCATTTAGCTCAGTTACTAGTACATAATAGGCAAATCAATAATGATTTTTAATAAAAGAATGAATTTCTATGAATATCTTTATTTATTTTAAAATGCCTTATGTATAATTAGTAATGCATATCCCTGCAGATAGACTTTACTTTCAAAATAATATTGATAACCATTATTTTGCTTCAGGAATGATAGGAGAGTTAATATCGACAATTCAGCCTGAGAACTGCAGAGAAAAATGCTGTTAAAGTATAAAATATCTTTACTTTTTAGGGACACTTTAATGCTTAGCTTTTGGGGTTTTTCTATTTGAATAGTGTGGTCCATTTCTATTCATTCCTAATCCTTTTTGTTTCTTAATTCTAGTCTCATGAAAAGGCTCTAAATAAATGTAGATTTCAATTAAGAGAGGCTAGACTGTTATTTATAATTAACCATCCTAATAGTATGAGATTGTTTAGTGGCCAAATGAAATAGAAATGGTGGCTTTTACAATAAATTCAGGGTTGGAGCTTGTTGCAGCATATTTGACTTTCTGTTATGCCAACACAGCTGGAGGCAGATGGTGGAAGTGGTTCTGAGCCGCCTGCCCATGAATAATGGTAGGCAAGGGGAGCTCAGCCCTGCGGGAGGGTTCTGGCTCTGCCACTTTTAGGAGAGACTCGGAAATACCTCTTTGTGTTTAGAGTATTGTTACCTCTGAACAGGATAGAGACCCCCTGCTAAAGAGCAGGAAATAGTCAGGGAGCAATGCCGTTTGAAATTAAAGTGATTACTTCACATGCAAACACCCACACCCCATAACAGACAGCACAGGGGCTATGGGCTGTGGAGTCTGCCTTCTCTTTCTGATTGGGAAACACTGTGCTCCTTTTTTGTTTTTTTTTTTCTCTTTTTACCTTCCTGGGCATCATAATCTTCTAGCCCTGATGTTAATTTTGACCATCTTCCTGCATTTGCATAATAATGTTAAGGGAATTGCAGTCTTAGAGCTTAACATTAACAAACTTCCTCAAGTTGATAAAGAGATTTCTACAAATATTTACTTGTGAAAGAGTTGACAACACTGCACACACATTTATGAGGTATGACTGCTATGATCACTGACATCTTTGTTTTGAACCTTCAACTCTCTCATTTTTATTTATTATTGCATTTTCTCACTTCCTTTCAGCATTTCCTGCTCATTCATACGTTCATGGATTTGGCAGAATATAGTGATCTGTAGCATGCTTTGGTCATCAACCACTTTGGCTATCACTTCTATACCACTGTCCTAGGCAACATCTTTCCTTTCCTGTGCCTTCAACAAGGCTAGCATGACAACCCAATAGGACTGTGCTGGCCTTTAAACAGTTTTTAAAGAAGTTAAAGTTATTTAGTTTGAAGGTTATTATTTATCTTCATTAAAGACTTCAAGTCAATAAGAATTATTTTTTGGAAGACAGTATGCTATCCTCCAGTGAAAAGAGAATAAAAACAATTTTGTCAAAATGTTAGCATCATTTTACTTTAGTCCTACTCCAAAGCATTTGCTTTGGATGATTACAGATTGTTCTTTGGCACCAAACACATCCCTAAATATCAGCAATGTGACCCAAAACTGTGCTATCCAATATAGTAGTCATTAGTCATGTTTTAATTCTAATTTAAATGGACTGAAATAAAATAAATTGTATTGCTTAATTAAACTAGTCATATGTCAACAGATCAATGTCCTCATGTGCCAGTGTCTACCCTTTTGGAGAGTGCAGACACAGAACATTTCCATTGCTGTAGAAACTTCTTTGGGTAGCATTGTTCTAGAGCCTTCTAGCCTTAGTCGTATCCTACAGGATTCCAGAATAGTATGCAGAGCCCCTAAGACTACGTTAAAGAGTTGTATACTAGCTTCAAATTGTTCACTTGATTTTTTTTGTTGTTTATTTCTTTCTCCTTTTCTTCTTTTTTTAATTTGTATTCTTCAGGAATCAGAAGTTTCCAAGGGTACTTTATTGAAATCGTAAGTAGTGGAGTAGAAAACGGTACACTTATTCAGTAAATATTTTTGGAGTATATAGCTGAGGCCATACAGTGTGCTAGGTATTGCAGATGACATAGCTAGGAAGAAAGATATAATCTCTGCCTGCATGGTGATAACACTGCAATAAGGGGCACACACAAAAACCAAATGCGTATATCTCTAAGATGTGTATAGAATCCCAGATTCCATCCCTTTTTTAATGGAGAATGAAAGAGAAGTCCAGAAGTGCCGAAGATGAAACAAACCATTTGAATTTGGCCACCAATTGTCTGGCAGTACATTTAGATTCAGAGGTATCTAATATTTTTATGTCAAACTGAAGAATATCTTTACAACCTGAATACATTGCAGCTTCTGGTACAAAAAAGAAAAACAATAGGAAAGAACAGATGAAGCTGAAGGTGGTTAAGGTAAGAGAGCAAGGGCCATTCCTGTTTTCGAGTAGACCTTTGGAATGGATCTTACAAGAGGCTTTCAGAATTCTTGCCTGTCACAGGAAAGTGTGAACCATGCATTCATTCATTTGCTTGGTCATTTTTTTCTATTCAGCATTTTCTGTGTTTGGTAATGTGCCCTAAGAGTAAAAGAACTTCAGGATCTATTTAATTTTAATCTGTAGTCATGAGACAGCTGGAATATATTAGAATTGGATCCAAAATTTAAACGTCCCGTTCACATGGTTAAAGAGATGGGTAATCCCTGTTCCAATACATTTTTATGATGTTCACTTAAAAGTTCCAAATCTTGGAAGAGGCCAGGTACAGTGGCTCATGCCTGAAATCCCAGCACTTTCAGAGACCGAGACAGACAGATCACTTGAGGTCAGGAGTTTGAGGCCAGCATGGCCAAAATAGTGAAACCCTGTCTCTACTAAAAATACAAAAATTAGCCAGGTCTGTGGTGTATTCCTGTAATCCCAGCTACTCGGGAGGCTGAGGCAAGACAATGTCTTGAGCCCGGGACGGGGAGGTTACAGTGAGCCGAGATCTTGCCACTGCACTCCAGTCTGGGCAACAGATTGAGTGAGACTGCGTCTCAAAAAAACAAAAAACAAAAACCAAAAAACTTTGGAATAAGGCATGTATACCTCAGATGAATTTGTTTTCATCCTGTATTTGTCTGTTTCAAGTAAGTTTGATTAAACATGGACACTTGCTTCACCCATAGGTGGGGGTTGGGGATTGATTTGGGAGAACATATTGAATATATTCAAGGCTTTGTCTAAATGAACATTTAGATTGCTAGTGAAGGGGTTCAGAATATGCTACCCCAAAATATGGCACTTTGGTGTACTGAATATTTTAAACTGAAAGAATTTGAGAAAGAGGGCAGAAACAGAAAGTTCACTCTAACATTCGCCCACCCTTCTCCCATGAAGCAGGTTAGAAGAACCTCATGTGAGAAGGGCTCTCCCTTTTCTAGAGAAAAGAAGCATCTTTGTCTCCAAAAATGAACAAACACAGAGAAGAAGCTGAACAAGCTTGCTAAGTGTCCCCCGGTTTATTACCATTAGATCACACCCTTTTGCCCTATCATGTTTCTCTATAATTGCCTACTCTTCATCAAACCTACTGTAAAATACTCAGATTTATCCATTTTGGGTGGTCTTCATTTCCTTATGAAGACTGCTATGTTCAGGTAAAATTCGTATTACATACATTTGCATGCTTTTATTTTGTTAATCTTTGGTTATTGGGGCCTCAGTCATGAATCTAAAATAGGTAAAGGAAAAGTTATTTTTTAATCCCCTACATTAGATTGCTACATTATTTCCCTGACAACTGTCAGATAAAGTCTGGTGTTAATGGTACTTTTTCCTAGACAATTCCTCCACCAACTTCTAAATAATTTCTTGAGTGATGATGTTCTATTCTTCTTGCTAAAATATACCTCGTTCTTCTCATCATGTGCTTTGCTGATTTTGTGTTTCTAATCCCATCACATTGTGTGGCATCCTTAACAAAATCAATCTATTTTACTTATTTTTGTGACTGGTATGTAAAGCACAGGGATCACACTTGCAGTAACAAGCTCTGAAGGCTTATTTCAATACTATTTAGTGGGTTACCTGTGTAGTCAGTTGAATGCCCGACCCATATGTCTTGTGAGAGAAGTAATCATATTTATTTGGTCCAGAGATGGGATGGTTCCCCATCATCAAGCACATGACTCAAATGTAATTTGCCACTGCTACATATGTAAACACACACACGCACACACACACACACACATTGTTGGAGGGGTGAAAATGGGTAAGTTAATCAGCATGTAATCTTGATCTTTTCTCCTACCGGCAGCTTACTGGGATTTAAGTAGATGTAACTGGAAGAGTACTCTAGTGTTTACTGAATATTGTATAGGCTCCATTCTTCCTTGGTGTATTCTCAAAGAGGTTCTCTGTAGTTATTTTCTCTTCTGTCAAAAGATAGGGACAGTGCTGATGCCAGATTCTGGACACTGAAATGGACTAATGCTTTGAGTTACAGCTTCGGGCTCTTTTAGGTGGTTATTCAACTGGGGTTATAATTCTTGCTGGAAGAGCAGATTTTCTGGGTTTGAATCCTGGCTCCACTGCTTTCTAGATATTTTTGGACCTCAGCAAAGTTACTTAACTTCTCTGTGCTTCAGTTTATATTTGCAGAATAAAGATGATAATTGTACCTATCTTACATACATTGTAAAATACTTTATTCCTGGCATGTAGAGTGCTCATTTAATTTTAGTAGTTGTTTTTATTCTTTTATTTTCCTAAGACTTTTAGCTCATTGCCAAATATAATATGTGCTTAATATTGAAATGAACAAATGAATGAGTGTGTGGTAAATACCTCATTCTGCTTAGAAAATATATCTGTGAGATTTTTTTTTAAACTGCTGATAGAATAGAAGCATATGGAGAAATGATGTATGTCAATCCAGCTTTCAGTACCCTTTACTCAATGTAAAGGGAGATGAGAGCAACGTGAGTAGCCTTTTGCTTCATAAAATTGGTTATGTTACTGTATTCATTAATTTTTTCCATGCTGCCACATTTATCTATCATTAAATTGCAGAAAATAGATTATTTTTACACTTATTGAATGAAGAAAGTGGGAATTTGCTGCAAGGAGTAGATAGGAATGGATGCAAATGTTTATTTTATTAAAATAATTAAAACGTAGAAAAAATACTAATAATATTAAAGATAATAGCAATACACATTTATTGAGTGTTGTGTACTCAATTCATATATATATTATCTCATTTAATCTTTACAAGACCTCTATGAGGTAGAAGCTAATATTACCCCATTACGATGAAACTAATATTTGAGAAAGTTAAGTACCTCAGAAAATGTCACACATTAAAAGAGGTGTTTGGACCCTGGTAACCTGATTTCATAACATGAAAGTGTAAAATACTGTCATAGTTTGGAGAAAAAAAAAGGTCAATTAGCAGTGTACTGTTAAACCAGCTCTCTTGCAGTAGAGAAAAAGGCAAAAGTTCTGATTTGTAGCATATGCTGATTTCCAAGTTGGAAATGCTTCCACCGTGGACTTTGAGATGCCAGTGTGACATCTACTGGCTCCCATAATTCCTGAACGTTAACAATCAGCTCTGGCCGCTTCAACACAGCACTGGTGGAGATAACTAGATAACTAGCCTATCAATGTGGCTCAGGGACTTGCCAAAGATGTGCAGCAGTGCCAGTGGTATGAATCGGCAAGTTATTATGATGATGCATAACAGGACCAACATTTCACTGCAGGCACATGAGAGGAAAGAAAAAGAACCTGGACAGTGCAAAAGAATGATTATGGTTTGAGAGGGGAAAAAAATTAAATTTAAGCTCATCTGGCAGAGAAGACCAGGAGCCAGATGCTGAAAATGATTTGAACTTGGTCTAGGAATTTATGCTATTTAAAAACAAACCAAAAACCTTCCTTATTAAGATAGGAATTTGGTGACAGAAACACTTGTTACTTACCTTAATTGAGAGAGGAAAGAGACAAAACTATAGCTATATTTTCTGTTTCTGTGAATTCATGGGAACTTTCCCACAGAAACATGTCTGAGCTTTGTTGGAAGGTGAATTTGACTTTGAAAATAAAAAGAGAAATTCTCTGCTCATTTAGCTGCCTTAAATCATTTCTAGGTTAAGATATTATATATGTATATGCATGCATAAAACATACATATGTATATGTGGAGAGACAGAGATATGCAATACATGTACATACATAATTAATTCATCTATGAGGTATTAGGCGAAACATCATTTGGTACATTGAAGTATCCAGCCTTACATTTTCCAAATCTCCACTAGCCCAGTCTTTCTAATGTTCACCTTCTGGAACCATGCAGATTGCAAAGTGAATGAAAATTACCTGTCTATGGGTGTTCATCAGACACTGAAGAATACAGTTGGGTTGCAGCAGCTGTTATTTTCTGGCAGAAACCAAATCATTTGGAATGCTGCAGAATGAGAAGCTTCCTGTCAACTGGTGGCACTTACCACAAGGGAGCAGAGGCCTTTTTATGCCTGCTCTTAATCTGCAAGTCTAGGAATTCATTCATTTTTCTTACTCAGCAATCTCTACTTTTCTCATTAACAAGAAAAATCTATGAACAGATTGACTGTGTTGTTCCTGCAGTGTCTGGAGAGACACATGTTTGCATATGGGGGTGAGATGGGTGGAATTGGCTCCTTTTTAAGATTTTCCTGTAGTCTTCTGTTTAACCTGAAATAAGAACTTGGTAGTAGAAATGTACAGAAAAGATTATTAGTCTATGCTAGAAGGACAAGACTCTATTATTTCAGAGTAAATTAAAGGTAGCCAGAAATGCTGTCAGACTCTGGCATGATGAAAGTTAGGTGAAAGTTAAAGGAAAGACATGATAGTTTCAATTACTTTAGATCTCATAATGTCAAAGTTGTGAGACTCTTTGTTGCTTAACAAGTAGAATTGGTTTTAAGAGCTTTATGCTCAAGTTCTTCTTGGTGAAACAGAAATATGAAAAATTGCTTCTTCATAGGACACAGAGGCTTTGTAAAATACAGTGTAGTTTTCTGTAGTTTTTATATGAGGTTCTGCTTTCTACTCTTGCACAATAGCTGTGCTCCACCTTCATATCTTCACCTATGTTAGAACTTCTGAGAAGCTGAAGCACCACATACAAGAAAGTCTGAAGAATAATATCACTTGGATTAACATGGGTCAGTTGTCTTTGAATTGCTTTGTATATTTATCTATTTATCTATCTTTTTTGTTTAATTGGGTGATAGTTGAATTATAATCTTAGTTTAGTCATTAGAGTTCGTGAGCTTCCAGAAAAATCAGCATCTCATACTGTCTTTTCAAGAGTGTTCGTGAAGTTGGCTTCTGATTTTATTCTGTTAACTTTATTACACAAGCCAAGGAGCTCATACTCTCATATGCCTATTGGATAGCTTGAAGGATGCTTGAATTTGATCAAAGTATTGCTGTGTGTTCATTTATTTTTATTTATTCATTCTCTTTGCAGTGACCAAAATGGAGGAAGCAGCAAGATAA
This sequence comes from Cacajao melanocephalus, assembly GCA_963573385.1. NCBI lineage: Eukaryota > Metazoa > Chordata > Mammalia > Primates > Pitheciidae > Cacajao > Cacajao melanocephalus. Next base: position 62,419 of record CAUYLG010021205.1, on the reverse strand, counting down.
CTGCCCTGTTTAGAGACTAGTATTTCATGGTCTAAAACCAGTCATTTTCCAAGAAAATCTATACAATTCCACTCAGTTACTTTTTACTGAGCACCTATACAGTAATAAACCCAACGGTAGATACATTCAAATCCCTGAAGTCTGGGGAGTGTAACTGTCTTAGTCTGCTTGTGCTGTCCTAACAAAATACCTGAAATGGAATAGTTTTAAAGCAACATTAATTTATTTCCCAACATTCTGGAAAGTCCAAGATCAAGGTGCTGGCAGATTCATCCCTTATGAGGGCCCAGGCTCTACTTCCAAGGTGGTAGCTGGAGTATTATTTTCTCACAGGGTGGCAGATGAGCAAAAAGAGGACAAATACCATGTTCTGTCATGGCAGAAGTTATGGAAGGAGCCGAACTCACCTCTTAAGTCCTTTTATTAATTACCAATTGCATCTATGAGAGCCCTTACAGCCTAATAATTTCCTAAACGTTCCATCTCTTAATACTCTTGCATTGGGGACTGGGTTTCAATATGAATTTTAGAGAGGACATAAACATTCAAACTATAGCATTGACAAACTATTTTTCTTTTAATTAGATCATATGCCTTGTTACTACTTAAAAGTATAAACGGACTTCAAAAGAAATGTATCCTCCTTTTACAAAATGGTATAATTTCTCTAGCCACATAAAACACTTCGAACATCTCTTCATCTGGTTTATTGATGGATTCTTTAACAAATATTGTGTTAGCTACTATTAATAATTTGTAATTTTTAAAAAAGTATTTGAGGATAATAACTTTTTCTGCATTTTCTATTTTCTTTGTTAAAATGGCCAATGACTTTTGCAAGAAAATTTAAAGATTCAATGGATTCATGTACTGTGATATGTAAAACAAACAAAAAATGAAAAAATGGATCCAATGTCTGCATACTATATAAATAAAAACATGGCTGAGAATTTTTATTTGAATTAAGGTGTATTACAGGAGGTTTTTTTTGGATTCAATTATAAAACTTTATATGTTGGTTAAAGATCTTAACATTTTCCATTTTTCCACATAAATAATAAAGAGTTCTTTGGACAGACATTACTAATGTATAAAATGCTGTTGCAAATTAAAAAGAATTGGAGATATAAATTTTCATATAGTCACTTAAGGAGCTGTTTGAATCTTCTCACTAAGTTATTTCTTGTCATAACATGAAAGCTAGAGAAGAAAAATGTGTTCACTTGAGTTGATATTCAGATAAACTCAAAAGATTGCATCCTTTGACTGAAATTAGACAAAAGTGAGAAAGGGGCTCAAGATAGTTTCATTTTGTCCAATCAAAAGTCCTCAACTTAACAGTATGAAGTCTAAAAATAATGGGCCAGGTTTGCCTTCTATGGGATTCAGTGTACATATTCTGCATATTCCCACATATATGATTTAGGGCAAAATATTATCCTCCTTAAATAAGGCAGAGCTATGAAAAATTCAGATATTTTTGTTTAAAACTTCACAAACTTTTTTTGTTGTGAACAGGCAATATGTGTTAGCTTTAAGTTTAGTTTGAAGTTTGGTTAATTTGAAAAATTATCCATTTACTAAAACTTAATTTTGGTGGGTAAAACACCCCATATCACTTATTGTGTTCATAGTTTTAGGTTTTCAGTTTTCCAGAGTATTTTCAAAAGATAAATAGGATTTCATTAATAAAGACTTTAAATTCCAAATTTTGTAATTTGGAGTGACAATGTATATACATTTAGTCATTATGTTTAACACGCATTGCTGTTCTGAGTCACTCAACAGAAAAGTTTTTTTTTCTATTGAAAATTACATTCTCTTATATTTATATTGGGCTTTCCACATTTGCAAAATGCTTTCACAGCAATACTTTGACCAATGCATGTTGCACTTGAATGAAAATATGAATGAATTTATTGTCTCATTTTATTCTGACAACTGGCCTTTGAAATCCAGTTTTATCACTCCTGTATTTCCAAAGAGGAAGGTGAAACTCCAGGGCCACAGGGCTTCTACTGGTTCTCTTGCAAGAACTGAAACTAAAAACTAGGATAATCTTATTCTCATCCCTGTTCTATTTGCTCACATTTTTAATTAATTAAATTGCAGCACCATTGTTCTTGTTGTTTTCTATTCCAGACACTACTGTATCATGGATCTCACTATCAAACATGTTTCAAACTTTTAGAAATAACCATTTAACTAAAGTTTTAGTAAATAAAACTTTTGCTAATTCAGCAAACATGTATTGGGTGTCTGCTACGTGCAAGGTACTAAACAAAATGGGCACAGATGTGCCCTCTTGAGGGTTATACTGGAGAGGGGCCAGAGAGTCAAACATTGTAAGTAAATCAATAATAGCAGGTACTCAATAATGTTCAGGAATAGGCAGTATGGATGTAGAAAGGTTAGATTGCAAAGTTAAAGAAGGTAGCCAAAGAAGGTTTCCCTTACAGCATATTGTCTGAATAGAGATTCGAAAACAGTGAGGGAGCAGGCCAAGTTGATGTGTGGGTAACAGGTGTTCTAGACAGAGAGAAGACACGTGAAGCTTTGGTGTGGGGTGCCTTGAATGGTAGGAGAAGCTGGAAGAGATTAAAATAACTGAAGCAGAAGTGGGGATTATAGGTGATGAGGTCAGAGAAGAAGGCTTGGGGTTGGACAGTGCTGGGTGGTGGGGGTGACTTGAAGGCCATGGTAAGAACCTCGCTTTTACTTGTAGTGAGATAAATTGTGTTGAGCATAATTTATGTTCCAGTAGGACTGGTTCACTGTTGTGGTGAGAATAGATTTTGGATGCCGTGGTGGAAGCAGGAAGACCAATTTCAAAGATATTGGAATAATTCAGGTGAGAAATGATGATAGTATGGATAAGGATGATAGAAGTATCAATGGTAAGAAGTCAATATATTTTTAGTGTCTCACTTAGGAGATTTGCTCATGGAATAGATGTGGGGTATAGGAGAAAACAACAAATCAAAGAGTAAAGTATTTGGCCTTAGTAACTAATATTATTGGAGTATCATCAATTGATATAGAAAAGACTGTGGGAAAAGCAGGATTGGAGTGAAGGGAGTTTGCTTTCACCATGTTTGGTTTAAGAAGCCAGTTAGCCATCAAAAGGAAATACATAAAGTGTTCGGATATATCATTCTGGAGTTTAGGGGACTCTGGATTAGATACATAAATTTGGCAGTTCTCAGGATATACAAATGGTATGTAGTCTTGACATTAGATAGGATCACCTATGGTGTGAGTTTATATAAGGAAGAAGAGACATCCAAGAATAGGATTAAACAAGTTTGTTCAGTTGTTGTTTCAAAGAGGGAAGAAATATATATACTTGCCAATGGGAATAAACCAGTACAGAGGGGATGGTTGTTAACATATGAGAGAGAGGAAGAATTTCTGGAACAATGTCTTGAATAGGCAAGAGAAATAGGATTTAATGCAAAGTGAGGTGGGTTGTTTACAGGTACAGAGAGTTCATAGTAACAAGAAAGAAGAGAGAATTACAGGTGGACATAGTGACGAGAATTCAGAATGCTCGTATTTTCCTACTGAAATAGGAAGTAAGGACAGATGCTGAACATGAAAAGGGCTGGAGAGGAAAGTTGCTGAAGATTTCAGAGGAGAATGTAGAAAATCATTATATGGAGTGAATGCACTTGAGAAAGTGAGTGTGATTATTGGCCAGAAGTAAGAACCTATTTAGATTCTCATGGGCATTAATTTAAAATTATGCTAGTCAGCAGAAATTTTGTGTTTTTTTTTTTCTTTCTTTCTTGTGTGATGTAGACATGCAGGAGTAGAAAACTGTATTTAAACCAGGACTGATATGGGACAAAAGGAATGTTTGTGCATTGATGCTGCCTGTGGCAAATGTTGTCCGAAAGGGGGAAAATGAGAACTAGATATAAAATTATAAGCCTCCCAACTTGCTTTCCAAATGTCACAAAGAGAAAAAAAAAAAGAAATAAGCCTCCCAACTGACTGAACAGATCATCTCTTGGCCAAGAAGACCCCAGAGTAACCCTGAAAACTAAGTTCTCAGCCACAACAGAATAAGAGATTAGACAAACCTCATTATACCTCTTCCCTTGCAAGCCACAATTAGGCTTTCTTCCCTAAGAGCCTATCAGAAACCAGCTTTTTCAAAACACCCCACTACTGGCATCAACAAACCACCTGACGCTGCCCATTCTATTTTTTGCCTGATAAGAGACCACCGACCGCGGAGTGGTTCCGGTCAGATTACAGAGGATGTACATGAAAGCTTTTGCATCCTTTGCTTGATCTTTTGATGTCAGAGGGCCAAAAACTCCATCCTCATATCATGCTAACTCTACCATTTTTTGATCATGGAGCCCATGGAAAGGCAAAAAGCTCAACTGAATACATGCACGTCTGCTTTTCATAAATGTTAACAACTCTTCCTATAGGTTATTGAATATGTATATTTGCCCATGCTGCTAAGCATAAACTTCTATTCCCTTTGCCCCTCCTGCAAAGGTCTGTTTTTGGCTTCCAGCCAGAAGCTGTGCTTCCCATCCTGTCGTAATTGTCACCCTGCAGGCTGCAATCCTTTATTAGAAATGAAGCTCTCCTTTCCAAATTTAAAAATGAAAATAAACCAGGTCTGGGACTTTCTCAAACTAGTGTAATGATGTAAGGGAGGTGCAAGAGAATAAAGTATATGCAAGGAATAATTTAAAAGATTAACCATAGAGTACAAGTGTACTAAAGAAGAAGATGAAGCTATGAGAGAAGGGAAGAGTTGGGTATAGGTGTTCTGATTTATGAGATGGAAGTACCTGTGGGACCGAAGGATTGTTGGAGTCAGTGACCTAGAGAGAACGGACTGAGAATATAGGAAGCAGTGGTCATAAAACAGAAAACTTGGGATCGAGGTTATGGAAAGGCTGAAATTATTGAAAAAATAATTATAAAGTTCAGTGAATGACCAAGAAGTGAGTAACTGAAGTAAGGTAGAGAACAAGGTCATTGGAGGAGAGGAGTTCAAGGAACCAAGAGGCCAGAATATTGGAAGGATACTCTTCATATATACTGAAGTTACTAAGAAGCAAGATGGAAATAGCGCTGAAGAGAAGGACCTGATCCAACAGGCGAGATCTTTAGATAAAAGAGGGAGAGTTGGTAGATGATTGGTATAGTTTGATGATATGAAATTCAAAGCTGATTATTTTGGGAGAGGAAGAATGGCCAGAATGAATCAAAAAGGAGCAAGGGTACCCAGACAACCTTAAGTTCAGTATCGTGATTGACGTAGGAGGCAAAATTGCTGCTATTAGGAGCTGGGTGGCAAAAGGAAACTCAGAAAAGAGAAAGAAGCCACAGGGGATTTACTATGGATGAATATGAGGAAGAAGAGGTACAGTGGAAGAGTAGTTGAAGGAAGCAGGATGAAGCATGTAGAACGGATTACAAAGCTTTGTGAAAGCAGAGTTTAGGAGATATTTACGGTTTAGGATAATTTTCAAAAGAATATTCAGATGGTATAGTGTTTACGATAAAATTTTCTTGTTACATTTCTGTGTTTAGATTACCAGAATTCATTCACTTTTTTCCTCCCTTTAAAAAAAATTGGGCCAGCACTTTAGGAGGCCGAGGCAGGCGGATTGTTTGAGTCCAGGAGTTCAAGACTAGCTTGGGCAACATGGCAAAACCTCGTCTCTAAAAAAAAGATTACAAAAATTAGCCAGGTGTGGTGGTATATGCCTGTAGTCCCAGTTACTTGGGGAGCTGAGACCAGAAGATTGCTTGAGCCCAAGAGATTGAGACTTCAGTGAGCTGAGATTGTGCCATTGTACTCCTGCCTGGGTGACAAAGGGAGACTGTTTCAAAAGAAAAAAAAAAAGGTGCATAATAGATGTACATAGTTTAGGGATACAGAATACATGGGATAATTTAATACATTCATATAACTGATGAAGATCAAATTAGTGTACTTAAGATATCCATCACCTTAAATATTTGTCTTTTCTTATGCTAGAAACATCTGAATTATTCATCTCCACCTACTTTAAAATGCACAAGAGATTATTGTAAACTATAGTCACCCTACTGATCTATCAAACACTAGCTCTTATTTCTTCCATCAAACCATATATTTGACCCCATCAATCAACTTCTCTTTATCACCTCTCTCCCTTCCCCTATAATTTCCAGCCTCTGGTAACCACTGATTTACTCTTTATATTCATGAGATACAATTTTTTAGTTCTCACGTGCAAGTGAGAACATGTGATATTTGTCTTTCTGTGCTTGGCTTATTTCACTTAACATAATGACCCTAAGTTCCATCTATGTTGCTGAAAATGACAAAATTTTATTTACTTTTATGGCTAAATACTATTTCAATGTGTATATATACCACATTTTCTTTATTTGTTCATAGGCACTTAGATTGATTCCATAATTTGGCTATTGGAATAGTGCTGCAATAAACGTAGAGGTGCAGATATCTCTTCTATATATTAATTTTCTTTTTTTTGGATATATACCCAGTAATAGAATTACTGATCATATGGTATTTCTTGTTTAAGTCTTTTGAGGAACCTACATCCTTTTCTCCATTGTGGCTGTACTAATTCACATTCCCACCAACAATGTGTATCTCTCTATCCTGGCCATCAACTGTTCTTACCTGTCTTTTTGATAAAAATCATTTTAACTTAGGTGAGATGATACCTCATTATAGTTTTGATTTGCATTTTTCTGATGATTAGTGATGTTAGCATTTTTTCATATACTTGTTGGCCATTTATATTTCTTCCTTCAGGAAATATCTATTCAGATATTCTTCCCAGTTTTTAATTGACTTGTTTATAGGTTATTGAGTTGTTTGAGCTCTGTATATGTTGTGGTTTTAAATCCCTTGTCAGATGAACAGTTTGCCAGTGTTGTCTCTCATTATGTGGGTTTTCTCTTCACTATGTTGATTGTTTATGTTGCTGAGTAGAAGTGTTTAGTTTGATGGGCACCCATTTATCTACTTTTGTTTTGGTTGCCTATGCTTTTTTTTTTCTTTTTTTCTTTTATATATATATATATATATTTTTTTTTTTTTAAAGATGGTGTTTCACTATTATGGCCAGGCTGGTCTTGAACTCCTGACATCAGGTGATCCACCCACCTCAGCCTCCCAAAGTGCTAGGATTACAGGTGTGAGCCACCGCGCCTAGCGGTTGCCTATGCTTTTAACGTCTTACACAATGATCTTTGCCCAGACCAATGTCTCCAATGTCTTGAAGCATTTCTTTAATGTTTCCTTACAGTAGTTTTATAGTTTCAGGTCTTACATTTAAGTTTTTAATCAATTTGGGGTTTATTTTTGTACATAGTGAGAGATGAGGGTCTAGTTTCTCTTCTGCATGTAGTTATCCAGTTTTCTCAGTACCATTTACTGAAAAGACTGTCTTTTCCTCATTGTATGTTTTTGGCACTGTTGTCAAAGTTGAGTTCACTGTAGATGGATGGATTTCTTTTGAGGTTCTCTATTCTATTTCATTGGTCTGAGTGTCTGTTTTTATGCCAATACCATGTTGATTTGGTTAATATAGCTTTGTAGCAAATTTTGATGTCAAGTAATATGATGCTTCCAATTTTGTCCTTTTTGCCTAGCACTTCTTCAGCTATTTGGGGTCTTTTGTAGATCCATATAAATTATAGATTTTTTCTTCTAATTCTGTGAAGAATGTCAGTGGCATTTTGATAGGGATTGCATTGAAGTTGTAGATTGTTTTGGATAGTATTGCCATTTTAATAATATTAATTCTTCTTATTCCTGAGCATGGGATATCTCCCTTTGATGTGTGTGTGTCCTCTTTAATTTTTTTCCTCAGTATTTTACAGTCTTCCTTTATACATGTTTCACTTTTTTGGTTAAAATGATTCCTAGGTAGTTTATATTCATTGTAGCTCTTATAAATCAGATTGCCTTCTTGATTTCTTTTTCAGGATGTTCACTGTTGGCATATGCAAATGCTATTGACTTTTGTATGTTGGTTTTGTATCCTGAAAGCTTACTTAATTTATTCATTCTAACAGTTTTCTGGTAGAGTCTTTAGATTTTCTTATGTATACAATTATGTCATATTGGAACAAGGCTAATTTGACTTCTTTCCTTTCCAATTTGGATAGTATTTATTTTTTTCTCTTGCCTAATTGCTGTAACCAGGACTTCCAGTACTATGTTGAATATGTTGGAATTAGTTCTTCTTTAAATGTTTGGTAGAATTCTTAAGTGAAGTCATCAGGTCCTGGGATTTTCTTTGATGGGAGACTTAGTATTACACCTTCAATGTCGTTACTTGTTATTAATTTGTTGGGGTTTTCTACTTCTTCATGGTTCAGTCTTGGAACGTTATATGTGTGTGTTAGGCTGTTCTTGCACTGTTATAAAAATACTGAGACTGGGTAATTTATAAGAAAAGAGGCTTAATGGAGTCATAGTTCTGCAGGCTATACAGAAAGCGTGGTGGCATCTTTGGCTTCTAGGGAGGCCTCAAAGAGCTTCCAGTAATGATGGAAGGCAAAGGGGGAGCAGGCACCTGACATGGTGAGAATGGGAACAAAAGAGAGTGGGATGAGAGGTGCCATATACTTTTAAACAACCAGATCTCATGAGAATTCACTCACTATTGCAAGAACAGCACCAAAGGGATGGTGTTAAACTATGAGAAATCTGCCCCCATGATACAGTCATCTCCTACCTTCAGCACTGGAGATTAGAATTCAACATGAGATTTGGGCAGGGACAAATATCCAACCTAAATCACTGTGTCCGTAAATTTATCTGTTTTATCTATGCTTGATTCTTTGTATTTCTGTGCTCTCAGTTGTTATGTCTCTTTTTTCATTTTTGATTTTATTAATTTGGGTCTTCTTTTTTTCCTTAGTCTCGCTAAAGTTTTGTTGATTATCTTTTCAAAAAACTGATTTCTCATTTTGTAGATTTTCTGCATTTAGTCTCAAATTTATTTCTGCTAAATTTTTGTTATTTCTTTTCTTCTATTTTTGGCATAGGTTAATTCTTGCTTTTCTAGTACCTTGAGCTACATTGTTGGGTTGTTTATTTAAAGTATTTCTACTTTTTTGATAAGGCATTTATTGCTATAAACTTCCCTCTTAGTACTGCTTTTGTGTATCCCATAACATTTGGTATATTGTATTTTCATTTGTGAGGCTTCCCGTGGGTTCAGACAAGGATAAGTTTTTGCCAGGGAACCTGAGGTGTTGAGGAAGATGGTTGTCTACCTCAATCTCAGTTTTCCTTAAGTAGAAACAGTGAGTTAGGGAAAATTTTTTGCAAACTTGGCACCAAGCAGATCAGGAGACAGATGTTATGAATATGGAGGTCTGATTCTCTTATTGTATATTTGAAGTTTTTTCACTTCTCTGTGATCCTGGGAACTGTTTCTTCCTCATATGTGAATTCTGGGATATTGCTGGTGACAGTCTTGGCACTCGATATTAGTTTTTGGTTTTCTAGGGGATGGGAGGAGTGAAGTCAGCTTGTTTCTACAGTGCCATTTGAAACCAGAAGTCTACTATTCACTTTTAAAACAATGAACCATAGCCATTGTATTGTGACTACATATATATATTTGTGCATGTGTATAAACACATTTTATAAGTCACAGGGCCTCCAGTTCCAGAAAGTTAACTCTATTTGGTTGGGTTTTTGTTTTTAATGAACCTAGAAAACCTTTATAAAATAAAATATATGTTATAACATAAAAGAAAAGCCGTATGTAAAAGAGAAGTAAAGTAGGCATTAAAAGGCACGATACTATAGTGTTTAAATGTCAGTAATTTTTAATAAAGAATCTTATTTATTCTGCAAACATTCAATAACTCTTTGTGTAATTAATCTTGCAACTTTGTGCAAAATGTTTTATGGCTTACAGCCAGAATGTATACTTTAAATTTCATATGAAAACTGGCTAGGCCCTGTGACTCATGCCTATAATCCTAGCACTTTGGGAGGCCAAAGTAGGCAGATCACTTGAGGTCAGGAGTTCAAGACCAGCCTGGCCAGCATGTTGAAATCCTGTCTCTACTAAAAATACAAAAAAAAAAAAAAGTTAGTGTGGTGGTGAGCATCTGTAATCCTAGTTACTCAGGAGACTGAGGCAGGAGAATCACTTGAAGCTGGAAGGTGGAGGTTGCAGTGAGCTGAGATTGTGCCATTGCACTCCAGCCTGGTTGACAGAGTGAGACTCCCTCTCAAGCAAACAAACAAACAAACAAACAAAATAAATAAATAAATAAATAAATTTTGTATGAAAACATACAGAAGTAAATATGCTTTTTCAAAATATACAAAAGTAACATCAATTATCTATGTATTATGAGATATTCTGAGAGTAGGAAGAGAAAAGAAACACTGCTATATCAGGTAATTTAACATTTTATTTTGAAACTACAATGTCACAAATAAAGACTTCTAACATTTTAAAATGCATTGTATCGTGCCTTTCAATAGAGCACTTGTAAGCAGCACTCAATGGCTTACAAATTCTGGTATGTGATGCAATTGTAGTGTTTATCAGTTGCAGCAACTTTTTATGATCCATAATGTAATAATATGAAAAAACTAGATTACCATCTCCCAAAGTGTGTTCCTGGGAGTACACATCAAACGTGTTATCAGAAAAGGGGGTTCTAACTAAACAATGCTAATTACTGGAGCATCTAATACATAAAAATTATGCATTGTAAATTTTCTAGCATATGAAGCGGTTTCTAGCATGCTTAAATTATTTTGCGGTGGAATCTCTATTTTTTAGAAAACATGTTTAACAATGCATACTCTAAGAAGTCTGACCTAGAGATCAAGTTAAATCCACTTCTGAGATACTGGCATTATTTGCCTTTAACTTTTTCTGGAGTTTTTGCTAGTAGCAATGCTTTTACTAAGCATAGCATAGCTAAAGCCATCCTTTCTGCCTCCTATGGTCACACTGTTACTTCATCTACTACTAATAACACTAGCCAGCACTGAGGCATTGCTGATTCAAAATTGAAGAAATCAACTGACAATTTATTCTTTAGGTAAGCAGAATCTACCTGTATAAATAGCTTTACTGGATGGTGTGAGGGCTTCCTGAAATAGTATCCTGCAGGTGAGTGAGAGAGGAAGAGCAAGCATGCCTGTAGCTGTTGGATGACTAAACCAAGAGTCTAATCGAGAGAAAGAAATTAGGTCTGCTTTTCCTCCTGGGGAGAGAGAGGACTAAATCTGTCATAGGGTTTCAAAAACCATAAGGCAAGCATTATCAAGCAAAAAGCAAAGCAGGTTATGAAATTTCAGCTTTTGATTTTGGATGCTGAATTGCTAATAATATGTAGGACTGAATATATCTTACGCATGTTTTAATTTTTTTAAAAAATCGTGATTCTAGATAGCTGTTGAGGTTCATAAGAAACATTTATTTCATATTTTTTTTTAAAATTCAGGTACTTCATTAAGCTGAGTGATTATCCTCATCTCTTGGAAAAGTTTCTTCAAAGTTACTGCATGTATTGTAAAATATTACAGCTTTATAAGAGATTGAGTTAAAGAGAGTTTTTTGGTGCAGAATGATTAGGCAAGTCAGACTTCATAGTGATGATTTCCCAGAACAAATAATTTATCGTCTACTGATCTAATTTTCTTCATTTGTGAATGGGGATGCTGGGGAGGAAAAAGGAGAGGAATAAAACACAAACAAGGAGAGATTCTTAGGTAATTATTATTGAGACTCTGCTGTGGCAGTCAAAGAGAAAAATCACGTGGTTCCTGCCCTCAAGAGGCTTTCAATAAAATAGGTGGAATCAAATGTGACACAAAAGTAAGAAAAGCATGCTATGAAAATCCAGAGAGAGAGGAATGGTTGTATACATGGAAGCTACTTGGGAGGGCTTTCTATAAATATGATCTAAATGGCAAGAAATTTGAATGATTAAAAGAAAAAGTTTATACTAAACAAGATGTCCTAATCAGTTTGGGTTGCTATAACAAACGCCATAGACTGGGTGGCTCATAAACAACAGAAATTTATTTCTTACAGTTATGGTGACCGAGAAGTCTAAGACCAAGGTGTCTGGTCAGGGCTGCCTCCTGGTTCCTAGGCAGCTGTCTTCTTGCTGTGTCATCCGCAACAGAGAGGGCAAAAGACGTCTGCTGAGCCTCTTTTATAAGGGCACTAATACCATTCATGAGGCCTGTCCTCATGACCACGTCACCTCCCAATGGCCCCATCTCCTGATTCCATCACCTCGGGGTTTAGGATTTCAACATAAGAGTTTTGTGGGACACAAACCATACCACAAGCCCATAGCACAAGACACTAGCAATGTTGTCTTTCTCCTCATCTAGTTTGAGACCAAAGTAGCCTATGATTTCACAGCAAATTTCTCCAACTTTTGCCTTCTACCTTGCACTGAAGATATTTATTATTTTCTATCCTAGATAGCTATCCCATCTGTCTCTACAAGGATTTTCTATTTCTGCTTGACCTATTCAGGCTGACAATATTCCCACTAAACTTTTGGTTGACCTTTCATCTCATAATATTGCTTCTTGTATAATATTGCCTGTCCTTCCACTTTGCCTTCCTCTGCTTCTAAACATCTGGGACACTACTGCTTGCCTGGGATGTGTAATTAGACAAGTGGGCATGGACTTGAGCAACAAAAAAGATACCACAAAAACAGAGCTGTCTTCAGGGGAGAACTACTGTTGCATTTGGTCAAAAATCATGGAAGGGAAAAGGTACTAGTCATGTGAAATAAGGCCTGGAAGGCAGAAGGGAGCCCTCACATGAAATTCTTGAATGTTCATTTAGCTAAAAAGTGACACTATATTTTTTTTGTAAGAAATGGGAGCATTTTTAATATATTTTATCAAGGAAGCAATGTGCTCTATATTTTTTTATTATGAAGGTTAATTTGGCGGCCATGAATAAAGTGGATTGGCAACAGAACAGGCTCATACAATAGTTAATAGAAGTTGATCTAGAGTCATAAAATTAGAAATAAGACAATTTTGGAAATAAATCCGTAAGATATTACGGGAAATTAAAAATGAGTCTGAGGAAGAGGCAGCACTGATGTAATTCCCAACAGCTGCTGGATAATAATGAGAGTATTTGAGACCCAGCAGATGAAACTATTAAAGAGATGCAGGGAAATTCACATGAAAGGCATGGTTTAATGCCCACAAGAGGTGGTATGAAGTGGTAGGAAGCAGACTAAATTTGGAAAAGAAGCTGAAGTTTGTGTCTCATTTTGGACAAAATGTAACTTCTACGAATCTAATTTGTCTCAGATTAATACCTCTCTTGCACACTGGTTACATGAATAATATAAAACAGTTACGGAAGTTCCTGCACACAACTGTTTTATATTACGTGCTTTACAAAATTTTGCCTGAAGTTGAATCTCTGGGTGGGAAGGGGCCTTTTAACTCTGGTTCAGCTAGATCAGCCACCCTGTTTATGCTTAGAAATGTTCCCCAGCTTCTGCACCATGGCCATTCTGCTCACACATGGACCCCTCTAGAGACAGAAAACTTCACACCTTGCCGTATAACTCATTTTGCCTACAGTCTTGTATGCAAACAATTTTGTACATGATATGAAGTGTCCTCATAAAGACAGTTTATGAAGTGTCAATTCTCAGACCTTACTGTGCACGAGTAATGCTCCAGTAGCTTAAGGTCCCAGTGAGATTTGTGCTGCCTTGGTCTGTGGAATAGCACGGGAATTTGTATTTTAAAGAGTTTTATGAGTGATTCTGGTGATGAGGTTCTTTGATAAACATTGTCCCAAAACTTCCCCCACATGTCCTATTTGGCCTCTAAATGTTAGAATAAATTTATAATGATTCAACAAAATTGCTAGTCAGTCTCTAGTGACTTTTTCTTCCAAGTATAATGTGAAATTATGTATAAAAGTACTTTGGAAAAACAAAAGAAGCACAAAAAATTACTTTAAACATTATGAGGTGGAAGAATATTTTGGTGAATCTAGCAATTTTTATCATCACAGTTAATATTCATTAATGGTTTTTATATGCCACTTATATTGTATACCTTATTCTAACATTCATATTTCATTATTTTACCATTATACAGTTGAGACTTAGAAAAGTTATTTTTCCCAGGGTCACAAAATGGCACGGACAAATTTTAAAAACTACATTTCATTACCTTCTTTAAAAACTAATGAGATTTTTTTTTTATTTTATAGCAAAGACCATCCTCAAAGAGTTTAATGAATGTGGTACCACAAGAGAAATGTACGTCCACATTGAAAGGTAAGATGAATTATTTCATCTAGTAGTATTTTTCTGTTGATTAAACTTTGTTTACATTATTATTATCCTCATGTCATCAGGGGTGCATTAAAACAATAATAGTTTTGCTCAAAAAAAAAAAAGTCATTTGTGCTTTCTCCTGGAATATTTTCCTGTGACCTTAGTTCTTTGGAGAATGCTTGTGTGGTGAGCCTGTAGTAATGACATTTGAGAGGTGATGGGAATGGAATGTGAAGAAAGGGATGAGTAGGGACTGAAGATTCACACTCTGTTTGAAAAGTTTGCTTTGATCTAGCTGGGACCAGAGTATCTACACATAAGTTCACACCAATTGATTTTGAATTTACCAAGAGTTGTTTTACATATTGCAAGGTTTAGAATAATATATATAAATAATTCTTTTTTTATTTTTTTGCAATGTAAAAAAAAGGTGTCTGCTTTTTAGTGACTTGAATCAATAACAAATTAGAAAAAGTGACCTGATTTATAATTTTTCAATTCTGAAATATGCCTATTGTGATGATTACTTTTGTGGGGTAAGAGGGGACTGAGATCTAGTCCTTCTCAATCCTAGATGCAATTTAAAATCATTTGAAGAAATTCAGTAATTATTCATGCTCAGATTTTACTGAAAACCAGTTATAATCAGAGTTCTCAGGTGATTCTAGGTTGAAAACTACAACATGACTCCAGGTTTGGGGTCAGGCACAAAATTGGATCCAAAATTAGATCCTCCGCACTTATTTATAAAAAACAAGAACAACAACAAAATGAAACTAAGCTATCAATATGTGTAATCATTAATAGAAGTACTGGCTATTGACGGTAAACTGCTTTATTTGGATTCACACAAAAAATTCATAAAATTTATGCAATGAGGAAGCTATTTTTAGGTAGAAATGTGAATGTTTCTCAGAAAAGAAATGGTGCTCAGATAACTCTTGAGAATCTGAGGATAAAAGTGTCATTGAAACTTTACCTGGTACAATTTAACTTTTTAATATCTTAATAATAATGAATTTGAGTTTATTTTAATCCTTACTCTTAAAAAGTTACAATTTTGTTTATTGCTATAATTTTATTGAGGCTCTGTTTCTAAACAGAACAATTTCTCATTATAAAGTTTGTAAATTTTCTTGAAGAACTAGATTGTGGATATTTTAATCAAGATAAGTTAGCATGGTTATTACCCTGAGTCACTTTCATGACCAAAATAAGCTGGAAAACTGAAGGAAAAATAGAAAAGTTACATTATGTATTTGATTGATTCTTTCAGTTCACATTTGTAAGGGTTGTTTTTGTTGTTTTGGATTGTGAAGTTCTGGTCACAACATATTACTTATTTAGCTTTGCTTAAAATGGGAGTATTTTTGATATGTCAAAATCAAAGTTCATTCTTCTACAAATGGTAGACTGCTTGTAGAAGTTGTTTTAGAGTCTTAGTTGAATGTTGAAACTTTAAAAAATATCTCACCAAGGTTTACTTGAATTGAACTTAAATGTACGAGCTCTTAGGCAACTGTTCATGTTGTGAACACATCCTAACTATCTCAACATGCCCAGTGGTATATCATAATGGCCACTGTAAAGACACACAGCCTGGAATTATTTTGATAATGGGGGTTCCCAAGGAGTACCTGTGATTGACTCCCACAAAGCTAAGAACCATCTCCACTGCTGAGAGCATTTATTATGATGCAGTCTTTAAGTGGTCACAACAGGATGCCATGAGACTGAAATGGTGTTTAGATATTCTCTTGCCAAGAGGGATTTCTGGTTTCAGTGTCATTATGAAGACCCTTGATGTTCCCAGTCTTTTCCTCACTTACATCCTTACTTTTGTGATCTACTTTTACCTCATTCATTTTCAAGGAAAATTGATTTGGTACCATTTGATTTCCTAATTGTTAAACTTTGTTCTCATTTTGTCATATATTACCTCCTCCTCTTCCTCCTTTTCTCCTTCGCTTTTCCTTTTTTCTTTATTTCCTTTCTTCCTTTTTTCTTTTTTTCTCTTCCTCCCTCCAATTGCTGGCTGTAATTAGAATATGACTCAGTCTAGGAGTATCTCTTGAATGACTTAAGTTTGCAGTACTGACACTTCCCAGTTGTTAGGGGTTGTTTTGAAGGGCATAAATTGAGCTATTAGTTCAGAATGTTTGAGGTTCTTTTCTTTTTTTCTGGTGCTTTTATCTAGCTTCTGACTTTCAGATCCTTTTGCATCATTTTGCAAGGTTTTTATAAAGTCATCCCTTTGTGAAAACGTACTGCTTTGTTGAGTATCGTGGAATTTTTATTGATTTGTGGTTCCTTCATCTCGGGACAAACCCTCAGTTACCTCGGATGATATATGTTTTGTGTTAGCATTCCTTTTATTGTTTGCTGTGTATGTTCTCTTTGACATTTTGATTTTTCATTTTTCAAGCAAAGGTTTTATCTTGAGTTTTCTGTGTAGTTTCCAACATTTTATGTTTGAATACTTTTCACTGAGGTTAAATTTTTTAAAAATAAAATTATTAATAGCTCTATTGCTTTTTCCTTAATTGGTACTATGGGGTAGAGTTTGCAAAGCTTGTGACAGGCGGCTGTGTTTTTCTTTATATGGCTAATGATGTGGATTTGTCTCTTTCTTTCTTTTTTTTTTTTTTTTTTTTTTGAGATAGAGTCTTGCTCGGATATCCAGGCTGGAGTGCAGTGGCGTGTTCTCAGCTCACTGCAACCTCCGCTTTCTGGGTTCAACCCATTCTTGTGCCTCAGCCTCCCAAGTAGCTGGGATTACAGGTGCCTGCCACCATGCCTGGCTAATTTTTGGATTTTTAGTAGAGACGAGGTTTCACCATGTTGGCCAGGCTGGTCTCGAACTCCTGACCTCATGTGATCCACTTGACTTGGCCTCTCAAAGTGCTGGGATTATAGACATGAGCCACCATGCCTGGCCTGAATTTGTCCCTTTCTCTGATACTGCATCTTAGCTCCTGAGTTGTTATTAAAGTCAAATGCCTTTTGTACCTATTTCACAAGTTTATTTTGAATCTTAAATGGTACAATGTGTAATAACTCTTGGTTAACTCTAAAGCACTGTGCAAAAGTAAAAGACTGCTATTAACTGAAGCAAATACACAAAGATTATTTTATAAATCTTAAGTTTAAGCTTTTAAAAATATCAAAAAGCATAGTGAAACTACAGCATTTGGTACATCAAAAAAGAGAGAGAGAAAAGGAGGAAAAAGATATATAAAAACTCAGAAAAATGAAAAAAAGGTGAATAGTACATTCTGAGATGTCTAGGACAGAAACAAGTTTGGATGTGATTCAGGTGTAGTCTGTGATGACAAAATTATGATAAAAACAGATAAGAAATGTTATGTGTTGTTTTAATGAATATTTCTTAACTAAAAAGAGGTTATAGAAGAGATGAAGATAGCTGGAACAGATATAAATAGAGGAATTAGTAACAAATTGATGACACATCTATATGCATACATCCAGGAAAGTAAACAAGCTTTAGTCTAGGATGAAAGCTTTCTTTGGAATTCTAATTTCATCTGATTAAAGATATATATCTAGCACACATGTAGACACTATTTAGAACTAAATGGTAATTTATTATAACTAGTAATTTCCTATTACATAGGCATTACCTTCTACTAAACTGTGTTTGAGCAAGCTGGTGAATGAGGAAAAGGCATTGGGGTAGGCTATCTCATGTTAGCCTGTAAAGAGAGCATATTAGATGTAGTAGAAAAATACTAGCATTAAAATTAAAAAGTTGCGTTTAAAGCCTAGCTTTTTCACTTTAACAATGTGGAACATTGACACAGAGCAGTGTTTCTCAAAGTTTAACGTGCAGGTGAATTGCCTAGAGATCTTGTTAACATGCGGATTTAGATTCAGTAGGTCCAAGAGTCTCCCAGGAGGTGCTTGATGCTGCTGCTTTCCCATGGACCACACTCGGACTAGCGAGAGGCCAGAGCCTTTCATTTATTTGTGTTCTGTCACACAGTTGACAAGAACTAGCATTCAAATTCAGTATTCTTCATATTATAGTCCGTGAAATAGGCATTGACCAACCATAAATTTCTTTCTTTTCTCTTGAAGTATGGATTCTCATCGATAGGCAAAAACAAATTCATAAAGCATTGTCCCTTATCATTTGTATTCTGTATGTATGTTGAAATTCGATTTATATAGGGTCCATTTAAAATATTATCTAACTGTAACACAAAATATATTCCAGACACAGAAAAATTATACTTTTACCTTTTGTATACCTGCAGTTCATTTAATAAAACAGTTAATTTTGTAGTAGTTTCTCTCTTTTTAAACTTTTTTATTGGGGTAAAATTCACATAACATAAAATATACAATTTTATCCATTTTAAAGTATGTAATTCACAAATGGGTCTGCATGATATGCAGGCACCACCTGTAAGTGAACAGCTGCAGCGCTACAACCCCTTTCTTGAACATCCCTGAAGGACTGTGGTGAAATAAAATCTTCCCAGTGGGCAGAAATTCAAGCAGTACACCTGGTTGTGCACTTTGCATGGAAGGAGAAATGGCTAGATGTGCAATTACACACTGATTCATGGGCTGTAGCCAATGGTTTAGCTGGATGGTCAGGGACCTGGAAGAAACATAATTGGAAAATTGGTGACAAAAATTTGAAAAAGAAGTATGTGAATGGAGCTCTCTGAGTGGTCAGAAACTGAAGATATTTGTATTCCATGTGAGTGCTCACCAACGGGTGACTTCAGCAGAGGAGGATTTTAATAATCAAGTGGATAGGATGATCCCTTCTGTGGACATCACTTAGCCTCTTTTCCCAGCCTCCCTTGTCATTGCCCAATGGGCCCATGAACAAAGTGGCCATGGTGGCAGGAATGGAGGTTATGCATGGGTTCAGCAACATGGACTTTCACTCACCAAAGCTGACATGGCTACAGCCAGTGCTGAGTGCCCAATTTGCCAGTAGCAGAGGGAAACACTGAGCCCTTGATATGGCACCATTACTTGAGGTGATCAGCCAGCTATGTGGTAGCAGGTTGATCATGTTGGACCTTTTTCATCATGGAAAGAGCAGAGGTTTGTCCTCACTGGAATAAACACTTACTCCAGATATGGGTTTTTCTGTCCTGCAAGCAATGCTTCTCTCAAGACTACCATCTGTGGATTCATGGACTTAATTATAGTTGATCATATGTGTCCAGAAATTTATCCATTTCCTCTAGGTTTTTTACTTTGTTCTAAGTAATTGTTGATTATAGTGCGTAATGATCTTTTGTATTTCTGTGGTATCAATTGCATTGTCTCCATTTATATTTTGTTTATTTGGGTCTTCTCTCTTTTTTTTCCTGGTCTAGAAAATGGTTTATCAACTTTGTTTATCTCTACCAAAAACCAATTTTTCATTTTGTAGATCCTTTGTATTTTTTAGTCTCTATTTCATTTAGTTCTGCTTTAATCTTTATTACTTATTTCCTTCTACTAATTTGGGGTTTGGTTTGTTCTTGCTTTTCTAGTTCCTTGGGGTACATTATTAGATTGTTTATTTAAAATCTTTCTTTTTTTCTTAATGTAGGGATTTATTGCTATAGACTTTCCTGTTAGCACCGCTTTTCTTATATTACATAGGTTTTACATTGTGTTTTGCCTTTTTTAAATTTTTTTTAAGATTTTTAAAAATTGTCTTTTTAATTGCTACCTTGACCTAAAGCTCATCCAGGAGCATGTTGTTTAATTTCCATGTATTTGTATAGTTTCCAAAATTCTTCTTGGTATTGATTTCTGCTTTTATTTCATTGTGATCTGAGAAGATACTTGATATAATTTTCATAGTTTTTAATTTGTCAGGATATATTTTGTGTCCTAACATATGATATATCTTGAAGAATGTTCTGTGGGCTGATGGAAAGAATGTGTATTCTGTGGCTGTTAAATGAAATGTTCTGTAAATATGTTAGATCTATTTGGTTTAATATACAGTACAAATCCAATGTTTCTTTGTTAATTTTCTTTTTAGATGATCTGTCTAATGCTGAGAGTAGAGCGTTGCAGTTCTTAACTATTATTGTATTAGGGTCTATCACTCTCTTTAGATCTACCAATATTTACTTTATAAATTTGGTTTTCCGCTATTATACATGTCTAGAATTGTTATATCCTCTTGCTGAATTAATTCCTTTATCATTAGGAAACAACTTTCAATGTCTTTTTTTTACTGTATTTGACCAAAATCTATTTTATCTGATATAAATATAGCTATTCCTGCTTTAACATATCAACTTATTTAAAATACAATTAATTATTTTAATTCTCATCTCTACCTCCAGCATGTTCGTTTGTTCACTCGTTCTTTCTTTCTTTCTTTCTCTTTCTTTCTTTCTTTCTTTCTTTCTTTCTTTCTTTCTTTCTTTCTCTGTCTGTCTTTTTCTATTTCAGTTAGTGGCACTATCTAACATTCCATCGCTCAAAGTAAAAATCTGGCAATTAGTCACTTAGTGCATCTAATTTTATGTTTTACGAGAAATATTTTTTCAATGTTTTCTTCCTGTCTCTACCACCTATATCTTTTTCTCTTATTTAGTCCCTTCTTGTTTATATCTCCTGCACAACACTGCTGGGACAGCTCTTTCACTGGTTTCTATGCTGCCGGTATTTTCAGCTTCCATACATTCCTCCGCAGCTCTCAGAAAAGCTCATCTAAAATATGAATCTGACCCTGTCACTAACCTGTTAGGATCCTCAGTGACTCCCTGTGCTATGTAATTTAAAGAATTGCTAATCTTTCAGTATGCTTACAACCACTTTTCTTCAAATTAAAACTTATTCAAAAATTCAGAAGAAAATTGAAGCGAGATGCTGCTAGTAAGTATATATGAACACCATCATCTAGTTTTTAAAAATGGAACAACTTTATATTATGCGTTAACAGAATTAATTTTAAAAGCTTGATGGTTCCTCAGATAGTGAATTTGCATCAAATATTATTAAGCCTACTGCATGCTATAGAAAGGGACCACTGTATATTTAATTTTTCCTTATACAATTATAACTCATGTATGCAACACATTTATCTAAACAAACCTAGTTTCCATTTCTGGAAGTTTATTTTGAACAGTGCGATCCAAAACTGACTTTCCACAAGAACAAAGTTACATATGGGAATTATGCTTCTGGAGAATCACCAGGAACTGTGCATATCATGAAATAAGGAAAAAAGGAGAAGAAACATTAAAAAGAATTTGGACCTGAGTAATATTTATCAAAGATAGTCATTAGTAATAAGTCTCATAGAAAAACTAGATGTTTATTGAAGACGAAACGACAACAACAAAAAGACATGTGATTTGGTCATTTGAGTCGCTAAGGAAGATTTACACTATTATTCTTAACAAGTTGACCACCGGTGTTCATCTTCCACCCTTTCCATCAAGTCTGTTCTTCCTCAATCTCCTTTATCACAATAAAATACTCCTACTCTCTACTCCATTGCTCAAGCCAAAAACCTATGAATCATCTGTTAATACCCTTTCTTTTATTCCCGATATCTATTCCATCAGCAACTGCTCAGGGTTCTTCTATAAAAAAATCTTAAATCTATCTACTTATTTTTGTCTCTATCATCTCCTTCTAGTCCTTTCTAGATCTACTTCTTTCTAGATCTCCTTCTAGATTCTTTAAATCCCTTCCTAACTGTGCTTGGCTCCTTTATTTCAGTCCGTTTGCCACCTACCCTATATATAAAGAAAAATATAATATTTTGAAATGAGTGAAATCATATTTAACTCATATCAAGAAAAAGATGATATTTTAAGATGGGTTAAACCATATTATTTAACTCATCTGTTGAAAATTATCCAAGGTCGCCACCACTTGAATGAGATTCAAACTCCTTGCCATGTCCTACACGGTCCTACATGACCTAACCTTGCCTCCCATTTTTAACATTGTCACCTACCACTCTTCCTCTCACTTATTTTGTTCTAGGCACACTGTACTTCTGAATGAACCACCTTGCCTTTGAGGGAGCAATTTCCTGCCTTGAGAGTGTTTGAGTACTGCTTGGTACACTTTCCTTGTAATTATTTACAGTACTGGCTTTACCTCTTCTTTAGTCTTGTAACCACATTTTACGGGCTGAACTGTGTTCCCCACAATTTCATATGTTGAAGTCCTAACCTCTAGTAAGTCAGAATGTGACTGTGTTAGTCTGCTAGAGCTACTACAACAAAATATTACAGACTGGGTGGCTTGAACAACAGAAATTTATTCTCTCATGATTCTGGAGGATTGAAGTCCAAGGTCAAGGATTAGGGCTTCAACATAAGACATTTTTTTGTGTGGGGGGGCATAATTCAGTTTATAATAGTGACTATATTTGGAAATAAGGTGCTTACAGATGTAATTAAGCTAAAATGAATTCAATAGGGTGGACTTTAACTGAGTATAACTGATGTCCTTTTAAGAAGAGGGGATTAGGACACAGACGCTCATAAAAAGATGAAGATGTTAAGTCCCAGGGAGAAGATGGCCATCTGCAAGTCAAAAAGAGAAACCTAAGAAGAAACCAACCCTGTCAACACCTCGATCTTGGACTTCTAGCCTCCAGGATGGTGAGAAAACATATTTCTGTGTTTAAGCCACTCTGGCTGTGGTACTTTACTATGGCAGCCCTAACAAATTAATGTGGCATCACAGCGAGGCCTTCTCTGAACACTCAAACTAAGCAGAGACCCTTTGCTCTCTCTATTGTCCCAACATGGGAATGTGGTTCCATGACAGCAGGGATCTTGTTATGCTGTTCTCTGCCTCCGGTGCTCATAGTATTATGCTCTGTTGAATAATCGGGTGAGGGATGGGCTCATTGACTGAATACCTGGGTGGAGGAATCATCTTACAGACCACAAACCCAGAAGAAATAGCACATGGGCTAGGTAAATTTTTAAGAAGGAAACCTTATAAAGCTTGGTGTAAGGAAGAATAATGAGATCATAGAGATGTTAGGTTTTATTTCAAAGGGTTAGCAGGGCTTGAAGATCGCAGTAGAATGTGCATGACAGGAAAAGTGGTAACAGGACAGCTGCAATGACTGTGACTACATAGTTGAACAACCACAACTGTAGAGTTGGAAACACAATATAGTCGTCTTCCAATGAGATTGCAGCAAATAAGAGGTTATTAGCTCAGGAACTTGATAGGAAAGGAAGCAAGACTCCCAAGAAACTTTCCAAAAATTTTACTCATTCATTCTGGCCATAAGGAGGCCACATCTCCCGTTTGAATGCAGCCCATCTATCTGTCACATTCCAGATGCTCAGGGCCTTTTGTTTTGTGCATGAAGCAAGATGGCCCAAAACCTTGTTTAAATCTGACAACTCTCAGCTTCACTTGCCACACAGTCTTTCTCTATGTAGCCCACATACCTGGCAGTGTTTGCTGTAACTGTTTACATTTCCCCACTTGACTGCTTGGTGTCTAATTCTTGCCCAGGTTGACTCACACAATCTGCTTTTCACAGATTTAGTAGCAAGGACTAACGTTCCATTAAATTTATAGAGAAATTGATCTTTTCCAAAGTCCTGTGGATAGGCTAGAAGATTGGAAAAGTATGAAGCTACCAACTAGCACAATATCTAAATAAGAACTGCCCCAGAAATTGAAATTTTTTTTTAATCAAAGCAGTAAAAGCAGTTTGAAAAGCACATATTTGATATCACACAACTGTTACACACATCAACTCTATTTGATACTATGAATTTATGTTAGGTAAAATTTCTAATCTAGTGTAATTCATTGTCCACGTGAGCAAAATGAGCAAAAGAGTGTTAATATGAGCTAAAGATGGAACCAGATGTTATAATGGCATTATTAAAACCTGATTGAGACTGTGTAAATATACAACCTTGAAGATCAAGGTTGTAAATTTTAAATTTTAAATATATATATATATATTATTTAGAGATTAGAATAAATCAGAAGAACCAAGTTCAGTTTCAGTGACTATAATGATATATTCATTAATGGAATTAAAGCTTTCTTAGCCAACTTTTATTTCTAAAAACCTTCAATAAATCCTATTTTCTGAATAGTGATAGTGAATTTATCAGTTTTAAGTATTGCTTTGTTAAATTTTTATAACTCTGTGAGGTGGGCACTATTATTTTTATTAATATTATTCTTGAGACAAAATCTTACTCTGTGGCCCAGGCGGAGGATAATGATGCAATCTCTACTCGCCACAACAGCGGGATCTCTGCTCACTGCAACTCTACCTCCTGGGTTCAAGCGATTTTTCTGCCTCAGCCTCTCAAGTAGTTGGGATTACAGGTGCACACCACCACCCCCAGTCATAGGCACTATTATTATCTTAATTTTGTCCATGAGAAAAATGTTTAAATTTTGACCTAAATTCAATCCATAAGTAGTGGAGTTAAGAATTAGATACTAGAAGTTTGATTTCAGAGAAGGTTTCTTTTTTTTTTTTTTGAGACCAAGTTTTGCTCTTGTTGCCCAGGCTGGAGTGCAATAGCACGGTTTCGGCTCACCACAAACTCTGCCTCCCAGGTTCAAGGGATTCTCCTGCCTCAGCCTCCTGAGTAGCTGGGATTACAGGCATGCACCATCATGTCTGGCTAATTTTGCAGTTTTAGTAGAGAAGGGTTTCTCCATGTTGGTCAGACTGATCTTGATCTCCTGACCTCAGGTGATTGCCCACCTCGGCCTCCCAAAGTGCTGGGATTACACGTGTAAGCCACCGTGCCAGGCCAAGTTTCTTTACTCAGTACCTTTTTTGAACTAGAAGGAAAACTTCTGGTGTCCACAAATTACTTATACAGTTCTAAATCAACATTTATTTTCTTTACATGTGTAATTATAAATTTTGAATGCTATCTTACATATATGCATGTATAATCTATATGCTTTGGACAAAATATTATGTAGATATCTGCAGCATAGGCAAAGAAATGCACATTATAGTATCATATGTGTATAAAACTTTATCGACTGATTAATTTTTGCCCTGTACCTACTTTGGTTTTATAATTCAAACTTTTCCCTGGTCAGGAGCTTGACAAAGGTAAATTGAGAATGGGTTTAAGTTCCTGCCTTTAATTGTTGCATGTGTAACGAGATGGTATTTGTTTTGTAGAGTTGATATTCAGACACAGTTCCATTTCTCTTTTGTTCACATTATTCTGCTTTTCAGAGACAGTCCAAGCTTCACAGTCATGTTTTGATTAAGAGAGTAATGCTTTATTAAATTTTGAATAGAGTCTGTTATCAGTGTGGTGTTATTCTTATTGAAATAGCACCATAATATTCTTCAGCTTCTTTGTGAAAGGATAGCAAAATGTGATTTCTATCCTTACTTTGATTCCTAGTTGTTTACAGTGGTTTAAATAATTCTTGTTGTGAAAGGCTCCCATTTTAGTTGGAGATGATACTGGGCTGTCTCACTGATTCTATTATCAATACACTAGAGGTGTGGTCCACCTATTCCAACTTTATTACTTCTTGAGAGATGGAGATATATTTACATGCAGTACTGATTTCTACTCTGAATTCTGCTTAGTGGGTCCAAGATATGCAGTGTTATTTCTGAGAGTCAAATGATTATTTCAAAGTTTTCCTTTTATCTTCTGATTCATGCAGTGTTGCTTGGTCAGTAAGACACAAGATCTGTGAGGACTTTTTACAAAAGATGTGTGGAAAAGCTAGAGTTTGAAATTTATGGCACTTTCAGATATGCAAACCACTCTGAAATGATTCACGTTCACGTGTATAGTCCTCAGTTACAGAGTCTGTGACAGGAAGGGGTGGGACTAGATAATTTATAATCTTTCTAACACATGATTTCATGCTGAATAATTTTATAAATTTAGTCTGTTGTGTTGTAGTGGCCTCTCTATATACATTGGCAACATGTTCATATATTACTTTTACATCTAATATGCTAGAAATTGCTGATTTGAGCCTTTTAACCACTTTCTGATGGGAAATGCTTTACATGCATGAAATATGTTGATTCATTCATCTAATATACATTTATTGGCTAGTATGTGCAAAGAACTGTGTTAGATGTATACATCTAAGAAGACTAATAGACATCAAATATTCAAGTTGCTTCATGATAGATGAGAATTTGAGAGCAGCTTATGTCCATAGAACCTAGCAACAACAAAAGAGCAAAAATAGTATTTAAACTTATGGTCTTAACTGCATTATCAGTGGGCTACACTTAGCTGAGATGAACATTTGACATCTTGGTTTTATTGATAATTAACATTGTAGAAGGGATTTTCTTGACATGCTAGAAGGGATTTTTCTAAATCTTCCTTCCAAATATACATTAAATAAATGCTGATATAAAATTCTGTGGGATGTTATACTTTCCTATTGCTGGTTGCAATAAAATATCTCAAATTTAGTGGCTTAATACAATAAATTATTTTCCAAATCTGAAGGCCATAAGTCCATATTATTATTTTTAAACAAATCATACTGATTCATGTAACAGTTATGATAATGTGGCCATCAGGGCTCAAACTATTCCTAAGATGCCTACTTGGCAACTGTTGGTCAAATATAGAATATATTCTTAACAGGTCTTCATCTTCCAAATGTCAAATGTATTTATGTATATACTTATGATATTTGGAGTTCAAAACCGATGAACAAAAGGTTGCTTCTAAGAGAACTTTGAATTTTAACAAAAGAAAACTACTGCTAAAGGAATTAGGCTGATTTTGTTGCATAATAATAATAGGTATTATTGAGTACTTACTGTCAGGACATATTATAAGTGCTTTTACGTATATTAATTCATGTAGTCCTCAAAACAACACAGTGAGTTAGATCCTTTTATAATTCCCACTTTAAGATAAGAGCACTGAGGCTCAGAGGTTAAATACTTGTCCCAAATTACACAGCTAGGAAGAGGCAGAGGTGGGATTTGAGCCCAGGCTCACTGCCTCCAGAGTCTATGCAGTCTCTAGGAAGCTCCAAAAAACATTTTTAGAGCCCAGTGCTCTTCGGGAGGATTCAGTGTATTTATTTTCAGTTTATAGTTGGGGAGCTAAAGTGACAGAGAACTCAAAACAACTCCCCCTGCTTGTATTCTTAGATGCTCATTTTAAAATTTAAATGATTTTTCTCTGTTATTAAGCTTTTTTGTGGGATCACTCCTGACTTTAGTCTTTTGGTATATGTTGACTTCTAATATTCTAAAAGACCACTAAGTAAATGAAAACAAGTATTGTGATTTAAATAATTTTGAACTTTCTAGGTCACACTTCTTGTAATCAGACATGGTGCAAAGTGTTTCTACAAGGTCATATGACTGACTTTTAGCAAACACTGTGGAACCAATCTATTAAAATGAGTTCTCTTCCCATTGTGGCCTCACTGTTTATTTATTAGGATTGGTTCAGAATGCCAGTTATCTATTCAAATTCAATTTACTCTCAAAACAAAATACCATCTACTTTCAAAGCTGAAAAACATACACCAGAGGCTCTGAACATAATTCCAGAAGTTATTTTTTTTTTCAATGATTTGGGAAAAGCCATACTTCCCCAAAATTGTATCTCCTCTCAAAGTGACTATTCTGAAGTCATTTTGCAGAGTAGCTGGTATAATGGGTAGCATGTTGTCCCAGTTGGTTTCTCTGTCAGGAATACTCTTACTTGATCTACTCATGATGGGTATAAAAATTTCAACTGTAGTAGTTTATTTATAGTCTCACCTGGACATTACAGAATAATGTCTCTGGACATTACGGAATAATTAGATTTGAGTAAAATGAAGTTTGAAATGACTAGATATAGTTGATTTACATATAGTATGAAATAAGCCATAAATGATATAGGAGGGTTATGATGTCATTTTCAATTTTCCCTTATTAGAAATGGGTGAATTTCTAGCACCTTAGGCAAGCCGAGCTAAGAAAAAGATTCCTGTTCTGGTTCAGACTTCTCTTCTCCAATTGTTCATATCCTCTTAAAAGCATTCTGGGTGACAGTTTCTAACCATTCTGTTTTGGTCTGGTTCCTTCCTTTCATCATCATTGAGCTTGTCCTTGTTTTCTAATTACAGATTTCTTCAAAACTCATCTCAAGTGCAGAATATTATCATATACTGTCCCTCTAGTGTACTCTTCAAATTACTTGATCCTGTGCCCTTTTTATTGGGAAATGGCTTCTGTTTGTATTTTTTGGTCCTACAGTCTTAATCTCTCCATCTGTGTTCATTCCTATGTGCTGTGGTCAGTTTCTGAGATGATTATAAAGGAAGTATTTTTAATCCATTTACTTCACTAGGAAGGGTAAGTTACTGACATGCAAGCTGACATCAAAGCACAAACTTCTAATCACTTGCATGCATACACACATGTATGAGAGCTTTAATGCCACCAAATTTATTGTGTAATACAATTAAGCATCCTTCCTGGTTTCCAGTGCTCAGAAACGTTATTCTTTATCCATTCGAGGTCCAATGTCATCCAGAGGGTGCCTTTTAAAGGGTGTCTTCCCTCTAATTCATTGTTGGTGGACATTGCCTCAGTTCCCTACCACTTTTAAATCCATCTTAAATTGCTTGGCTTAGCTTTTTTGTAAGCCAGTGACTTAGGCAGCAACATTTCTTTGGGTATTACAATCTGGAAGCCCCTTAACTAAAGCTGTAGTACAGAAACCCTTGTAAATCCAGCATTAACTAGGAAAATTTGTCAGGAGGCTGAGATCTGGTTATGCCACTAGCTGGAAGATTCTGCTCTCTTACAGAGTGCCATGGAGGCATTTTCCTCAGGAAAAATGGCTCATCAGCTTTCAAGAGCAAAAATAAACTTATATAATATTGTACCTTTAAAGGATATTAAGCAAGTTCTTCCTGTTTCCTTTTTTACATGCAGATAATACCAAATGTGATCATAAATACTAAGAAATTTGGATTAAAAAACAATAAATTACAAAGTCAAAAATATAAAAAATTTGTAAGCATGTGTATATGGAAAATGTATAATATCTATGATCGAAATAGGAATAATTCATTAAACTAGCAAGTATTTAAGCTTCTAAAATGCTAAACTCTATTAAAACATAAAAACAAAATTTAAAAAAAATCTTGATTTTCCAAATATGAACACAAATTTCTAAATTATTTAATATAATTTATCTTATGAGCACACAACTTATTTTGTGTTATACTCAGCCTTTGAGTCATTAAATGAGAACTCTTAAATAAAGTTGCCTGGACAATGTTCGTTAGAATGTACCACAAATTCTCGTCTGCTAACATTTTAAAATACGGCAGCTCATTTATCTTAAATTTTTGGCCTTCTAAAAATGCTAGGTGTTTTATACATGTCTAAAATATTTTTGAATTTTAGTTTGAAGGGATTTAAGCATCCAGTCTTTACCATTGTATTATTTTAATCATATAAAGTAATTACTAATGTTAGAAATATGCTTATATAAAGCAAGAATAAAAATAGAAAGGCATGAGGAGTATTATTCTTAGACTTATTTAATAAACCTGTAAAAGAATACAAGGTGTGCAGTTAATGCTCATAGCACAAGGGTTGGTCAAGCATTATTTCATAATGTTAAAAATATAATAAAATCGCCTTGATGATGCACTCAACTTACATTTTTGTTCTCAAAGAAATAGACTAGCAGTTTCTTCCTACATTTTAAATATACTTAATAAATTCTTGTTGGGCAAACTAAACATGTGTTGACTAGTTATTAGCCATTTTAAAGAGATCTAACATGCTGTAATAAAAGACTTCATAACACCTATAGCAGCAGTTTTCCCAAAGATCAAAACAATTGCTTTGACATTATGTAAAGAAAATGACCAAATCAGTATAGCTGCTTCAGTGTAAGTTTCCAGATCAAACAGCTGTTTACAAAGGAATCAGAAAACTTCATCAGATGTTTTATTTATATTAGAGGTTAAATGAAACATCTGGCCATACCTGGTAGCAAAGTTACAAATGAGCATCACCATTGACCTGATTTTGTATTTAAGACAAAGCCTGAAGCTGGAGAGGAGACTTTGAAAGGTAGCATCAGGTAGCTCTAACTATGGTTAAAGAGTTAATTCTTTTTAAAAATCTGTTTTCTAATTTGGCCTGTGCTTATGTCAGACTTGGCCTATTCGCCAATATATCATAACATGTTCAAAGGGTCTTAAACAAATTCATAAATGTGATTCACTATTAGTAATATTATGTGTTTGTTTATATGCTTTCCTCCATCACATCCACATCTTTAAAATGCTACTCGAAAAATTCATTGTCTGATTTAAGAGAATGCCATGAAGAATGCAAAATCTATAATTTAGTAAGACTTAAAAGTTACTAAGTATATATGAAGTTTAAATTTTCAGAAAAATAATTCATACGAAATCTATGACACAACTCACAATAAAGTTACTAAATGTTTTAAATATTGAAGAGCAAAAATGGTATTTTAAGGTCCAGTAGGATTCAATTTTAAGATTGTTAATATATTTAAGTGTAACCCTATCAAGAGTAGGGCAGAGTCAATAACAAGTTTTTTGGTTGATTGGTGTAACCTGTCATTTTTGTTTTCTTCTTGCCTTTCACATTGTGGAAAACTAGATGTTCACTGGTGATTGCAGGAAAAGACAGGAGGAAAAAAAATGAAAGACATTTGTCTGATATTTGTTTAGACAAACACCCAGAGGAATTTCTGAAGAATTTACAATCTTCCTTAGGCCCTCTCTTCTCCATATTTCATGGCACTTTTAACCACTTCCTGATTGTGACCCATTCTAGGCTCCAGCTTGTTGTAATTCTGTACTAAAAGGGAAAAGGAGCTCAAAGTCCTGAGGTAGAAGGTGCAGGAAGATAGTGGGGTGTAGTAGCGAGGGTGGGGGCTGGGAAGAAAAAAATCATTTCGTTATGAAAACCATATATTAAAAGAATAATATTCAAATAATCTTGTCAATTCAGATTTTTGAAAAAGAGATCATTGTCAGTTCTGAGTTGCCAAGTGTTTGTATGAAATACTTTTGTTACCAGAAAGAGCACTGAAATAAAATTTTTGGAATGATTTGGACCTCATCTGATAAATACAGTAATTCCTTTCTTCCCAGTAATGCATATCAATAAGCAGTACTATAAATGCATTTTGATAAACTCAACAGTATTTCCTCATCAGGAGTTATAAGTATAGTTTTATTCCCAATCAAGTACTCAGAACCAAACAAATAATAGATTTTACATATGTCAGGAAAGCAACTCTAAAACAACTATAAACATCTATAATAACACAATATAAAAATATGATGCTACTTCTATAAAAAAGCAT
This sequence comes from Cacajao melanocephalus, assembly GCA_963573385.1. Taxonomy (NCBI): domain Eukaryota; kingdom Metazoa; phylum Chordata; class Mammalia; order Primates; family Pitheciidae; genus Cacajao; species Cacajao melanocephalus. Next base: position 30,752 of record CAUYLG010021205.1, on the reverse strand, counting down.
AAATATCCAGTGGACATTACTTATAAAATAGACCCTAATGTTCAGTAAAGTTTACATATAAAAATTTAAAACCTCTAATACTTAATAATTAGGCCCATAACTAATAATCTTGATAAAATAGTACACATACTAATTTTTTAAAAAACTAGTATAAATATAATGGTCATTTTGTTTATTCTTTTAAAAATGTAGAAGATATTTTAGAAAGTAATTTTGTTAATCCAAGTTTATCTGGATTAAGACAGGATGTTTGAGCAGATTCTTCTTTTTCCTCTCAAATATCTTGGAAGATAAGAGAAACATTTCAAATTATTTTAAATTTAGAACTGTCTGAAAGAAATATAGAAAGCAAGCTATAATTGACTATTTAAGAAATTTTTTCTACTTAGAATGTTGTAATTAGCCAATGATATCATCAACAATAATACTGGATGCCTTTTATTTTAGCACTTGTGTTGTGCCAGACGTGGAGCTACACGTTTTCTTGTTTACTTCAGTTTACTTTTCCATTGTCTTCTATCTCAGCAAACTACTTGTGTCTCTCAGTAAATAATCTTAGATAAAATCCAAGAACATAAGTTATAGCTGTAAAATACCTAATTTTAAAGAAAAAAAATGTTTGGGGGTCATCAGGAAATTCAAACAGAAGTTCTCAAACCTCTCTTCTAATTTCAAAAGCAGGCATTAAATAAGCACTCCAACTCCCCATGTGGCATTCGAAGAGTAGTTAAAGCCATTTACCAAAAAGTGTTAGTTCACTTGGAAGTCAGCCATGGCATGTTTTAAAGTGCTTCCATTCCCTTACTCTCCATGTGTAATAAATAATCTATCAAAACACTTAAGTAACATAAGTTTCTTATTTATCTATGATATACAGTGAGTTTTTTGTTTGCTTTTTTTTTATTATTGTCAGGGTCTCACTCTGTCACTCAGGATGGAGTGCAGTGGCACCATCTCAGCTCACTGTAACCTCCACCTCTCAGGTTCTAGTGATTCTCCAGCCTCAACCTACCAATTACCTGGGATTTCAGGCACACACAACCATACCTGGCTAATTTTTATATTCTTAGTAGAGAAAGAGTTTTGCCATGTTGCCCAGGCTGGTCTCGAATTCCTGGATTAAAGTGATCTGCTGGCTTTGGCTTCCCAAAGTGTTGAGATTACAAGCATGAGCCACTCCACCTGTCCCACAGTGAATTATTTATTTAAGCAGAGTCAGGCATCCTTACAGAGAAAAGCAATCACCTACCCCTTTCACCATCTCTGTTAATATTGTACTAATTTATATTACTGAATTGAAAAAATTGATTTCCAGTGGAGTTTTATAATTACAATATTAGAGTATATTTGTATTAACAGTGATTATTGGTACACTTTCTATCTGCCATTAAATAAATGGAAATCTTGAAATAGTCTTACCACTGTCCAGCAGCAGTAACAACGTTGAAGGCAGAGTTTTCATACAAATTCTTTCTGCTTGGAGACAAGCTCCTTTTCTTTTTGGGGTCTCAGGAGTATCTTGACTGTAAGAAGATTTGTTTTTCTATTTCCTCAGATGGAGGCCAGTTGTGAGTTCTAAATATTCAGACTTACAAATTGGTAGGAAATAGAGATGGAAAATTAAGGCTGATATATCTAGTAAGCAAACCATTCTCTGAAAATAAGTTATTTCAGAAAACATGTGTTAGTCACCTCTATTATGCTATATAAATAGTATTTTAAAACAATAGAATGAAATAGATGTTTTCTTTTCATCATGCTTGGCATTATGCTTGTGTAGCTGTAGGTTTTCTAAAGGCAGAAAGCTTGAAAATAAGTTTGGACATATTTTTCTTTGTTTTTCACCCTGAATCCTTCTTCCTACCTTGTTTTAGGAATAAACACATATAGAAATATACATATGTATTTTTTAAATATATATTTATATGAACTATGTACCATATATAGTATATATATTTAGAGATAGTCTTCACAAATATGGTTCATATATAGAAATTGGTATTGCGAATAAAGTTTTGGCAGAAATAGTTGTGTGTGTGTGTGTGTGTGTGTGTGTATTTAAGTATAAGGGCACTGTTTAACAGTTTTGTAAATGGCACCAAAATACGATATGCTGAACAGCTAACAAACAGAGTAGTGATGCAATAAAACTTAATAATTTGGCTAAGAAACAAAGACAAAAGACCAATATACTCTATAGGACATCATACACAATCACTAGATATTACAGATGTAATATTAAACAAAATTTTATTATAAGATTTGTATTTCTTTTTCATGACTAATTCTACTTTATTTACACAGCTGTCATCCCTTGAAATGAAAAACAATATGAGGTATTAGTAAGTCAATAAAAATATTTATGCTATATCCAGAGTCATTAAGTCACACAAAACTTAGCAGACTCAGTTCTCAAAGGACACCTATATTAGCAGTAATATAATAATGGTATGTACTAGAAACATTAATTGTTATTGTTTAAAATACTAACCGCTCATGTGGTATGTTAAATACTTTATACACATCATCTGACTCAATTCCCCAACAAACCTATTATATTTTTATTTTATACATGAGGAAAGTAACATAAATAGTTACATCGTTTATCCAAGATCACACAATTAGGATTATATAATTATTTTAAATTACATAAGACAATATAGAATACAAACTACTTTGATTTTTATTTTTGTCTTGAAAAAAATCTTGGGGTATTATTATCCCATTTTTAAATTTATGAAAATTGAGGTTTGGAAAATTTAAATGATCTGCTCAATGTCAGTCAGTTGAAAAGGCCAGAGTGAGCGAGGGCCAATGTAGGGCCTTGTTGGTAAAATGCAGAAAGATTGCCCTTTCACTAGGAAGGCACTGTTATTAAATGACAGTCTACAAACCATTTATATATCATCCCATTTGATCTTCAGAACCATTCTGTGTGATGAGATGGTTGTTACAGAAATTCCATTTTGTAGGTGAGAAAACTGACATGCAAGAGACTGTGACTTGCAAGTCACACAGACAGGGACCTATGTATTCTGCTTTCTAATTCAGTGTTTCTCCATTACACCACATGTCTTCTTTTTAGGAATCAGCAACACGGTTGATATGGTAGTGAATAAACAAATGAAAGATATAATAAAGTGAGCTTTAGTATGAATGTGTTGTGATTATAGTAATTAATACTGAAATTGAGAGTCTAGGGAGATTCATATGGAATTATGATAACCTATAATTTGCTCCTTGCTTACTTGGCTTTCTAAACATGCTAATCTCAGCAGTCTTTCATTTTTTAAAAAATATTTTTCTCAATTTGGTCTCTAATGGATCTTTGGATTGGGGATAATCTGAAGCCAGTTATGGACAAATGGATATTTCACATCTCTCTATTTATATTAATAATTGAGCAGTCTATGTGCAAGCACTGAGAATATACAGAGAAATGCAGAAGTATCCATCTTCAAAGAGACCACAATCCCAAAAGGGAGTAGTTGCAAACACATTGGTAAAATTGAATGTACTGGAAGTATAAATAAGGTCTATACAGCAATAGTATAAAAATTGTATGGTTAGCATAGTCCTAGAAGGTCAAATGCTTCACTGAGAAGACCCTTGTGTGAGTTATTTGAACATGAGTAGTAGTTTGCTAGGTGGTCTGGGGAAGGGATTAGTATATGAAGAGGCAACCATATGTTTTATGAAGCAGCGTGGCAGTTTAGAAGAACTGCAAGTGATTGTCTGTCTAGGTTATTGGCTGTGTGCCTATGTTTGGCAGGAAATGACACTAGAAAGACAAGCAGGGACCATAAAGCTCTCTGTGCCATGCCTGGTACTTTGAAAGTTATCCAGTAGACAGAGATAGGCATCAAAATGTTTTGAGCTCAGAAGAGAATTTATCCAAATTACCTTTTGGGAAGATCAGCCTAAAAGCACTATGGATAAGTAATCCAAGAGTGGTGAAATAGAAGGGAGATTTTTATTAGTTGTATTAGTCTGCTAGGGCTGATAGAATGCTATAGACTGGGTGCCTTAAACAACAAAAATTTATTTTTTCAATATTTTGGAGGCTGAGTCTAAGAGCAAGGTGTTGGCAGGTTTGAGTTTCTCCTGAGGCCTCTCTCCTTTGCTTGCAGATGGCCATCTTCTCACTTGTCCTCATATGATCTTTTCTCTGTGTATGCATACCGCTGCGTCTTACCCTCTTCTTATAAGGACGCCAATCCTATTGGATTAAAACTCTACCTTTATGATCTCATTTAAACTTAATTACCTCCTTAGCGACCCTACCTCAAAATATGTTCCCATTGATGTTAGGACTTCCACTTATGAATTTGGGAAAAACACAATTAATTTCCTAGTATTTGTCCTGCTAGACCTCCAAAATTCATGTCCTCTTTGCATGCAAGATACAGTCACTTCACCTTGAAAGAGCACCACAGTCTTACTCGTTTCAGCATCAGCCCTAAGTCCAAAGCCTCATCTATGTATTGACCTAAATACTTAGATGTATAAGTATTTAGGTTAAGATATAGTAAGACTTACTAAGTTATAGTAAGACTCAAAGCTATGGTTTATCTTGAGGCAAAATTCCTCTCCAATTGTGAATCTGTGAAACCAGACAAGTTATGTACTTCTAAAATACAATGGTAGGACAGGCATAGGATCGACATTCTCATTCCAAAAGGGACAAATGGGAAATAAGTGAGGTGTGATGGGATCCTAAGCAAATGCAAAACCTAACAAGAAGAATTCCATTTGATTTTAAGGCTTGAGGATAATCCTCTGACGACAAGCTCTGTCCCTCAGGCTTACTTGTGCAGCAAGCAGTGTTGTTTCCACAGCCATGGGCATTGGCCCACCCCCTTCAATGGCTGTGATTGGCAGCATAACTCCTGGGACACTAAAGGGCTGCAGCCTTGTGCATTGAAAGGAGGAGGAGACAGCCTTGTTCCCCAGGTTTGTGCATTCTGGGCCTATGATAGCAGGGGCAGTCCTGCTGATTTCTGTATTCTCTTTATTGTTCTTAAATAACAAGGCATTTTCACATCCTGATGGCTCTGTTTTTCCAGCCTATAAAATCCCCCTTTATTTAATCTCATCTCTGCCTGCTTTAGTTCAAACTGGTAGTGTTTCAGCTGGTATAATCCTGTCTCTATTCTTGGGTTCTGCTGAGACATTTGATTAAATCCATGAATATTCTCTTCATGGAGTGATTGTTCAGCCATACCCCTGATGGTCTCTCCAGAGCACACTTTCTCTTTCCTTGCAGTATGGATAGGCTGAGGGTTTTCAAATATTCAAATTTTGGTTCCTTTTCATTTAATAAATCCTTTAATTTACCTGTCTATTTTCTTGCATTTTGCTATAAGCAGTTAAGAGTAACTAGGCTGCACTTTTAACACTTTGTTTAGAAATCTCCTCAGCTAAATATTTAAGTTCCTCCACATTTAACTTCAACTTTTCAGAAAATACTATGATATTTACTAAGATAAAATACTGCAATAAAATTTACTAAGATAAAATACTATGATAAAATACCAAGGACTCATCCAAGTTCTTTGCCACTTTGGAACAGGATCACTTTTCCTCCAGTTTCCACTAATGTGTTCCTAATTTCTGTCTGAGACCTAACCAGAATTATTTATTTATTTATTTATTTAGAGACAGAGTTTCACACTTGTTACCCAGGCTGGAGTGCAATGGCACAATCTCGGCTCACCGCAACCTCTGGGTTCAAGCAATTCTCCTGCCTCAGCCTCCTGACTAGCTGGGACTACAGGCATGCGCCATCATGCCCAGCTAATTTTTGTATTTTTAGTAGAGACAGGGTTTCACCCTGTTGACCTGGATGGTCTCGATCTCTTGACCTCGTGATCCACCTGCCTTGGCCTCCCAAAGTGCTGGGATTATAGGCGTGAGCCACGCCACCCGGCCACCAGAATTATTTTTAATGGCCACAGGCTTACCAACCATCCCATCAAGGCAATCTAGCCCTTTTCTAACATGTGCCTCAAAACTCCTCCAGCCTCTACCAATACCTACTTCCAAGTTCATCTCCACATTTTTTGACATATGTGATAGCAGGACCCTGCTTCTTGCTACCAAAATCTGTATTGGTCAGGTTTGTCCAGAGAAACAAAACAAATAGAATGTACATTTATTTCACGTGATTATGCAAACTGGCAAGTCTAACTTTGCAGTGTAGGTTGGTAGGTTTGAAATCCAGGAGAGTTGATGGCACAAAGTCTGAAGGCAGCCTGCTAAAGAATTCCTTGTAGCTCAGGGAGGCCAGTCTTTTTGTGCTATTCAGACCTTCAACTGATTGGGTGGCCTCACCCATATTATGGATGGCAATATTCTTTACCCAAAGTTTACTGAATAAAATGTTAATGTCTTTCAAAACACCCTCCTAGTGGGCACAAATGTAACTATCACAGGAATGTATTGATGAATGTATGTGAGAGATGTTTAGAGTTTGAACTATAGCAGTAACGTTAATACAAAGTCAAGGATGACTCTACATTTTCAGACTATTGTGACTGGGTAAATGGTGCCATTAAAACTGAAATTGAAATGTTTGAAGAGGAAAAAGGTTTGTGAAGATGATAAGAAATTCAGTTTTGAACAGATTGATTAGGAAGTGACTATGGAACACAAAACAGTAGATCTACCCTAGGGAGGAGAAACTATAATAGAAGTGTGATTCTTAACTGTGGGAAGCAGTATAAGCTATTTGGGCAAGGTCAAAATTTCACTGAAACTAGAGAGTGATATAAAAGCAAAAGGTAGGTCTTTGGTGAGTTTAGAGTCTAAGGTTGCTGGCAACAGAAACCTATTAGAATAAGTTTAAGCAAAAAGAGAGGAATTGTTTTTAACGGTACATGAGTTTCTAATGGAAGCTAAGCATTCTAGGTCAAGATTACATTGAAATCAGTTTTATTTATTGTTTCCTTGTTCATTTATTTTATGTTCAAGATGAGAGAAATTTAAGCTTGTTAATATATTGTTAGGAAGGAGCCAATGAAAAAGAAAGACTAATATATTTATCTTAGAAAATAAATAGTGATAATAGATCATGAAGAGAATGGCATTTAGACCTGTGTTTCACAAACTTTCATGTGCATAGGAATCACCTGGGAACCTTTTATGAAACTAATCAGGTGAAGGGTGAGATCTGAGATGCTGCACTTCTGTGGGTGCTATGGTATTGGCAATTCTGCTGATCCACAGACTATACTTTGAGTCATGATGATCTGGGCATAGTTGGGAGACTTTTTAATAAACTGTGTATATCTTTTTATCTAAAACATAAGGAAATTGCTCAAGAAGGAATCTTGCTTAAAATCTCCTCAACTTCATTCTTTTTTTTTTTTTTTTTTTTTTTTTGAGACAGAGTCTCACTCCGTCACCAGGCACCAGGCTGGAGTGCAGTGGCGTGACCTTGGCTCACTGCAACCTCTGCCTCCCGGGTTCAAGCAACTCTCCTGCCTCAGCCTCCCAAGTAGCTGGGACTACAGGCATGCGCCACCATGCCCAGCTAATTTTTTTTTGTATTTTTAGTAGAGATGGGGTTTCACCACGTTGGCCAGGATGGTCTCGATCTCTTGACCTCGTGATCCACCCGCCTCGGCCTCCCAAAGTGCTGGGATTACAGGCGTGATCAACTTTATTCTTAATCTCATGGTAGGTAAGCAATCAAAGATAACTTTGATTGGAAAATGAGTGATTATCTTTTCAATAGAAACTTTAATATAAAAATGTTCAAACATGCAGATGACACCCAATATATCCATCAACCAATTTTGATAATTATCAACATTTTGCATTCTTGTTTCATCTTTCATTATAGCTTGCCTCACTTCACCTTACTACAATAGTATTTTTAAGGGAACCTACATATCCATTATTTTTCTCATGAATACCTAAATATGTATCTCTAGCAAAAACAAATTTAAAAAATAAACATAGTATCATGATTGCAAGGCCAAAATTGCTACTTGTCTCAAAAATATTAGTTCACTTGAATTAGTCTTTCACAAGATTCTTGCATTGTTTATTGTTGATTCACCTTTTAAGTATGTTTTAATGTGTAGCAGTTATTCCTCCCCTACTAACTTTCAAAGCATTCATTTATTTAAAACTGGGTTATATTTTTATAACATTCTCCCCTACTATCTTTCAAAGCATTTATTTCTTTAAAAACTGGGTTATTTTATTTTTTTATAACATTCTCCATATTCTGGACATGCTTATAGCATCTTTACGATGTCATTTAACATGCTCTGCTATCCCCCCATGTTTCTTGTAAAAATGATAGTCAAAATGTGGAGACTGGATTCAATATGGTAAATTATTTATCGGCCACAGTAGCTCATGGATAATGCTCTGTGATTCCTTGCATCACATCACAAGCTATGGAATTTCTTAACATCCCAGTTTGGTCATGTTAATATTAATCAGTGAATTCAGATTGTCAACCTCATCCAACCATTAACTTCTCACATAATGAGTTTAACAGCCATTGATGATTGCAACTTATATACATCATTTGAATAGAGGTTTCAAATTGGCAATTGTTTTCTAATTCTTCCATTTGTTCTGCGTTTATTTGACATAATTCTTTTATAGAGACAAGTTTTCCATATTCAAATATTTCAGTCTAGAAAGGCAAGATATATATATATGTATACATGTGGATATATATACACACACACATATATAAAATAGTTTTATTTATTTAATACTTTTTCATAATAATTATTGTAAGCCTAGTAATTTCCAAAAATGACCACACAGATGCAATTAGCAAAATTGAATCTGTGGGAAAAATCTATAGAATAAAATTATCCAATTTCTTCAAGTAATAAATTGAGAGCAGTAAAAAGAGAAGGTAGAGAAGAAGAGAGAACCTGTAGATTAAATGTATGTCAGTCTTATTTTATCTTTATTTTTGAAAATTTGTTATAATATTTGAAAATCAATTTAATTTGTGCCTTGATCAGACATTAGATAATATTAATGAATTATTATTCATTTTAAGTATGATAATATTATGGTTCTTTTTCACAGATATATACTGAGATATTTATGAACGGAATTATATGGTATCTGGGATTTTATTTAAAACAACCTGAAAGAAGATAGAGATAAACAAGACTGCCATGAGTTGATAATTGATGAAACTGGTGATACATACGTGTGAATCCATTATGCTATTCTGTCTTTTTTGTATATGGATGAAATTTGTCATAGTGATAATTTTGAAAGACTAGCTGGGACTGGAAAATTAAAGTAGCAGTCAAATTAAAGTCATAAGATACATTTTTCTTTTCATTTGAGATCCTTCAATATTTGCATATATTACTCTGATATTTAAAAATAGCTTTTGTCATATAATAGACTCTATGTGTGTTTAGTTGTTTCCTGATTTAACCATTTAGCAACAAGAGGATAACAACTGGTTTTTGGTTTTTCTTTTTCCAGCAACTAGCAAAATTTATGGTATATAGAGGCGTCTCACCAAATGTGTGTTTAATAAATGGCTGACATTTTCAATACTATTCTCACAGGTAATCAGATTTCCAATAGGGAATTTGCCCTGTGAAAGACCACATGCATATGGCCAAAACCCAAAAGCATTTAACCAACAGGGTTAAAGCAAGTCAGGCAATATCAAAAATTCTAAATTCAAAATTTACTTGAAATTTCTGGAGCTATTGTAACTGTCTCATATCCTAACATATGAAGACATGACAAATTTGTATGTTTTAACTATTATCCTTTTCCTTGGAAATTGTTCATTAGGAATTTTTGCATTTATAAACTGTGATGGAACATGAGTATATTTTATTGTTAAGAAATCACTGGATTCTTGCAATAATCAGAAGTTGAGAATGAGGACTGATTATTAGTTTCCCTAACGCTCAACTTATTTCATATTTGTTCTCTCTGCAAAACAACTCTCAGGGCAGATTGGAACTCTAATTAGGGGTCTAGCTTCCCTTTGATGTTGACGGCAACTCTTATTAGTATTAATGTATATGGAAGAGTGAATAGATCTTTAAATAATTTAAAAACAGCTTTGTGTATTATGAATACAGACATATAAAAGATTTAATGATGTGACTTTTACATATTTATACTATGTGCACATAAACACACACTCCATGTATTGTATATAACTATGACTTGGGGACTAAATGAAGCTCATAAAATCTTGCCATTAATTATGTTGACAGAGAGAATATCCTTTTGTGTTTATCCATTCATTTCTAGAAATGGCTGCAGGTTCTTTTAACAATGATCTGCCTAGTTTTCAAGTCTCAGTCTATTATAAGAATCCGAACTCAGATTTCCATAAGTTGAAGAACACATATTTTGCAGTCATGCAAATTGAAAGAGAGGTAGCTTCAGCTTATGTCTTTATATGTCAGATGTGTGCAAGTATATATTTCTTAGTAAAAATGTTTTACAATAGTTGACATTTTCTCTTTGTGCATGTGTGTGTGTGTTTCTTTCATAAATATTGTGAGCTACAGCTGTAATCCTTCTTTGGGCACAAGTGACCTACAGTGTGATTGTACTGTATTGTATTTGTAAGTCATCAGTGGTGCTTGACATGGCAGTAAGAATAGCTTGTCTGTGACTTCCACGGGGAGAGACACTGGGGTTTTCTTGGTCAGAGGGTGTATTTTTCAGTTATTATGGCACAGCTTCTTTATTTGAATGGTCCAGTTATATTTAACACTCTGATCTTTATGTATGGTTTGCTTAACACCAAAATTATATCTTAAAGAAACTTTCAGAAGCAGAAAGGATAAAAAAATGCTAAGTAAGTGTTCATTCAGGAATAACAGAAACAAAGGTAAGAACAAAATTCTTCTGGGGCTTATTCTATGGGTTTAGTTATAAGGCCAGGGCATTTCAAACTTTCTATATGCATAAATAATTTTTCTCTTTAGAAAATCCTGCCCCTGAAAAGCAACCCTGAAATGGTTTCAGTAAAGCCCCTTTTGAAGGACTCTGCACAGGTCAAGGAATAAACAATGCCAAGGGGCAAGGTCTTTGTTATGCATGAAGCCGCTGGCCATTTCAGAGCAGCTCTGGGTGTCAGGGAACCCAGTTGATGACAGATGGTGTGACTGTCCTTGTGAATTTTTCACCTTAAAATGACAGCCTATGTGGAAATACCCTGTAATCACTGGGGAAAGATACTCTAAAAGCCCCTTGATAATTACATAAAGGAAAACAGCTTTTATTTCAGGTATACTTCTGGGCTCTTTTGATATTTAGGAAAGCTTAGATGCTTGTAGTAAGAAAAGGGAAAGAAAAAAAAAAGTCTCCATTCAAAGGGTAGTGTTCCCCTATACACGAAGCAATAAATGGCACACACACACATACAAAAAGATAATCGATATACTTTTGGACTCTGCCTTTTAAGTGCATATATTGTCTGGTTTCCTGCAAATACCAGCAGAAATTCCCGGGGAGATTTCCCAGGTATATGCCAGGCCAAATGCATAAAATGAAATTAAGCTGTAAATTGTACTGAGCAGCTTGCTTCAAAAATTGTTGTCAATGTATGAGTAAAGGATTAAAAATATACATCTCCCCTTTATTCATTTGTTCTCACTGAACTCATACAAGAACACAAAGATGGGAGAAAATTTTATAACTTTGGCAACAATTTTGTATTTTCTTCTGCATATTTTTAATTTTTAATATGTGTGTTTGTTTAAAATCATTAAGGAAAGATTGCAAAAATTCTGAGTGACAGTGAGGGGTTTCTAGCTTATATACTGTATAGATTTCCAGTGGCAGTCAGTATTATAAAATTAAGACATATTGAAAATGCTTGGTTAATTCTGAATGCAAACATTGTTTTAGGCTGATTTTAATGAGAAAATCGTAGCTGTCATTTCTTCTTCAAGTTCAGCTTCATGTACTATAATTTGCTCATATAATGCACTGTGGTCTCAAAGTGTATGTCAAGGAGTGGAATGAATTCACAACAAAAGAATCAATAGTTCATTATTTTTTGATTCAATTATTTGTATGTCCCTTTAGTAACTTCATTAAAATTAAAGGATTGAAGAATTAAAAAATATTGGGAACAATCCAGTAATTTGTTAATATATGTTCCTAAATGGGATTTTGCTTTAAGCTTTGTGTAGGAAGAATATTAATTTTTCCTTTCTAAAATATGAGACAGTAGCAGTTACTAAGAGAGGTGCATTGGTGATGGGGATGAGTGGCTTCCTCACTTATTCCAGGTTGGCCAATTTTATAAATTATGCTCTGCCTTTGTTCATTAGTTACTTTCATCATAAATCCCTGTAATAACTAAAGTCTCCTATGGTTCACTGTTATAATTACATTTATTGAGACATGGATGGAGTTCAGTTTATTTTGCAGGTTACTATTATTTTAGGGAATGTACAAATGGTTGGGTCAATAAACCAAATTTGGAGGATTTGCCTTTTATATTGGCAATCATATTATACAAATGTAAGGAAGAACAAGAAAGAAAGGAAGGAAAGAAGGAAGAAAGGTGAGGGGAAGGGTTAAGAGTGAAGGAAAGGAAGATAAATAAAAGGCTTCCTTATAGATATGGCCAATTGTACTTCAATATATTAACATTCAAAATTGGCTGTTCCCTCGCATATTTTTGTGTGTGTGGCCACTTGTAATATTGTTTAACGCAAAACAAAATACTATATAATTCTATAACTGCCCTCATAAAGTCCAAATATTATTTTCAGGAGTGGCTACCTCACCTTTTTATTCCTATATGCAGAACTGTGTTAACATGACAAACAATATTGGGAACTCAAATCTCTGCTACAGCGAGCGTTTTCTGTCTGTAGCTCATTACTTATTTTATTTGCAATGGTCTCCATCATTCTTCAACCTTCTATATCTGTAATGTAGCACATTGCTGCATATGTTACTAATCTGTTTCAACATGTTAAAAAGCTGTTCCGAAAGTTGCTTAGATTGAGGTGTGATATTTAGATGAATATACACAGGTTTCTTGTGTACAGTACTTTTCACAACCTTTAATATGTAGAATTAAATTGTAGTGTCAAAACTGCAGCTATAATGTGCAGAGTTTTTCAAACATAACTGACCACTGAGCTTTCCTCCCCTATTCTGGAAACAGCTCACAGCACTCCTGGTCGAAAAGACATTATAGAGGGGAATTCTGACATGTGTCAGAGTGCGCTGAAGTCACACAACTGAGATTAGTGGAGAAAGGGACCTAGTAGAGTGGTGGGGACAAGCTTTGTTTCAGGCCAGGTCTGAAAACCGAGTATGATTGTGCTCTCTACGAGAACACCTTGCACACAGAAGGAACATGTGTTTGTTAGGTATGACGAAGCTCCAAAATAGGCACCCAGGTGGTTAATCTCTCTAGGCCTATATATTCTCAGACATAGAAGTAGCTAACTCTGTCAGGCTTACTTTATAAGGTTATAATGATCAAATTATGTTTGTAAAAGCACCTGGAAAATGGCAAAGCATAGTAGTCATGTAAGAAATTATTACTGTTCAAAGTAGTCATATAGTGAACAAAAGCACAGCATCTAACTCCACGGGCTTATGACTCACTTTTGCAATTAAGATGTGGAAAGTTGGGTAAATTGGGTGACCTCCTTGAGCCTCAGTTTCATCATCAATAGAATGGGAATAATAATGTTGACTTCATAAGTTGTTGAGAAAACCAGATAGAATTACATGTTTTAATGCTCAAATTAAGCAAAAATGACATGTACCATTATCATATTGGGGTTTGTCTTGTCCTGACAACTCCTGGGACACATTAGGAAGATGATAAGGGCCTTTTTCAGAAGGCTTCTGACTTTAGTCCTACTGCATGTTTCAGAGATAACTCAAGGAAGTAGTAGTCCTGGTATGAGGAACAAAGATATTAGAATTAGGGAAGTTAAAAAAATGCTATAACTGTTGGTTTTCAAAATAACCTTGACTTTCTATTAATTCATATAGGGAAATGCTTTAAAAATGGCCAAACACTCCTATCTGGAATGACTTTAGTCTTGTTTTATTGTTTTGAGAGGAACTCTATTTAATTTTTTTAAAAGTAGCCTGCATTTCTTACATAACTTTCCCAAAAGACTAAAGAAGAAAAATGAATGCTATTCAAATTAATCACTTAGATGTTATAATGCCAATATTATCTATTTTATGCTTTTGTATTTAAGTTGATAGTATTTCTTTTCCATAAGCCTGTGGGAAAGAACAGAATGGCACCATTCATTACAATATTTGTTGCAAATGGGGAGAAGCTTCCTTTGCTCTACCAGATTCACATCTTCCTCCCCACTTCCATAGACAAGAACCTAGCCCCAAGCCACAGAAATTGCACATAGGAGAGAGAATATTCGATTTGTTAAACATCCCATAGAAGTGCGGATTTTCAGTCTGATTTTTCTCTAAGGCAGTGTTTTATATTTCAAGTCAAAAATGTATACATCTGCAAAACTTGATTAAACATTTTCCAGTACAACTAAAAAGCGACAACTCATCAGATTTTTCCACTTCAGGGCCCATTCCCTAGTCCCCTCTACCTAAAAGAGATCTTCTCCTGAGGCTTTCCCCTTCTCATTACTGAGGTCTGGCTTAAATATCATCTCTTCAGAGGGGCTTTCCTCGGCCAGTCTCCCTAATCAGCTCCAGCCTCCTGTCCTCCTTTAGGCTTTATTTATTGATTACATGTTCATTTATTTGATTACATGTTTATTGTTAGTTTCCCCACTAAGTTCCCTATTCCCACATGAAGCTTGACAAGTGTTCTTAAAACTATCATATAAAAATACCCACAAATTTAGATGAATCAACCTTTTTTGTGTTTTATAATATGGTTATTAATAACTATTGAATATCTACTATGTGTCAGACACTGTTTTTAGCCCTTTGTATGTAATATTTATTTAAGCCTAACAACAACACTATGAAGTAGATACCACTGTTATCCCCATTCTAAAGCTAAACAAAAACAAAACAAAACAAAACAAAAAAAAACAACCGAGGGAGAGAGATAAGTTTACCTGGGTAGTTAGCAGTTGAGCTAGGATTTCTATAAGGAGGGCTGACTCCAGAGCCCAAGATTTTTACCATTATGGTCTGTATTCCTTCTATTACAATATTATGGATTATATATGTGAAGAATACATTCCTTTTCAGTTTTTCTCATCTACTGTAAATCCTGGGATAAAATAGGCTGCCAACTTCTGCTAAAATAGTGTAATAGTGTTTTTCAGCTTTTGAGGAGTTCTGTTTTCATTAGTCACTTTAATTTAGTAATAGAAATATCTCCATTGCTATCCTCCATATTTCATCATTTTTACCTATCACCTCATTTGTGAACATGCTTTCTTACTTAATTTAACATTTTTGAATATTTGTGGAGCATTTGTTAAGAGTCTATCCCAAAGTCTAACAGAATTACCCATGTGGAATGTGATGATTTAGAATTTGTGGACTCCTGATAGAGAGAATGCTTTGGGTGGAGTAGATGCAATTCAAGGCTTTTAGACATGCGATAAAGGATTCACCGTGTGTTCTCAATTAATATGCAAAAAAATGCCTGGAGACAATGTTGTAAGAATGAATTTCTCAGTGTTGAAAATTGAAGCTCACTCTAAGAATATGTTTTCTCAGAGCTCAGGCTTGAATGGCCTGGCATTTTGGCCGGAACTTACGTACCCACATATCATCACTCAGCCATCTGCTTGCCACCACTAGAAATAATCTGGTTTATATGACATCACAGAAAATCCTAAAGAGCACTATTTGAAGAAATTTATTCCTGTCACTCAGGGATCTATTTCCTAATAGTCAACAAGGCTTAATCTAATAAACCTAACTATAGTTATATTAGTGGTTCAATTATATTGAACTTTGTGAAGAACTATTCCTTTTATAAGAACTTTATTGATTTATAATGCCTATTCCAAAATAGCAACTTTAATTATATGAATTTTAGACATGAAGACACTCCAGTTGTGAGACACAGGTAGGAATTTTAATGCTACTCATATCACTTATTTTGAAGTTACTTAGAAATGATAACCATGGATTTGCATTTATGATTTGAAAAAACACCTCCAAGTACATTTTTGTGTTTAATTTTTATAAAAATACTATTGAGTAAAGACTGTCTTTATTCTCAATTTATAGTTGAAAAATCTGAAGCTCCTAGTAGTTAAAAACTACACAAGTTTTTACAGTTGTACACTTAAACAACTGGTAAGTGACGAAGTTAGGAATTGAACCTAGTGATCCATCTTAACACAGGATTAAGTTTTCCCCTAACTTAGCTATCTCCCATAGGGCTTAGTGCTGTACTTGAAAAAGATCACTGGCAACCAAAGGAGTTAAATTCTAGACATTCTAATGCTCAAGTCTATGAATTGGTCACATAGATTCTGGGGTTAGACATGGTGCCATTGAAATCTATTTTCACTTTATTCTACCTTGTTCATTTAAAGACAGGCTATCCAACAACAGGATTCAATAAAAATAAAAAATTCTAGAAGGTCAAAATCATTGTGCAATGATTTTTCCACCCAGTAGCAGTGTTTTCTTGGACAAGTTACTCAGTTTTACTGAGTCTCAGTTTCCTTGTCTGTAACACTGAGATAATGGTATCTCCCACATGGGCTTTGCTGAAGACTGACCGTAAAAACATGCATAGGACTGCATTAGCAGAGTTAAATTGTTCTACAAATAAATGAGTCTGCTCTCCGTATGTTTTCATCCTCTGCTTTTCAGCCAGTCCTCCTTATGATGTCATGGAAATATGCTCAATCTCTAGGTAGAAACAGCCCAAGCCTGGTTACAATCCTATTTTTATAAAATCTCACTACATTTTATAGAATATTAAATTTTTTATAAAATCTCGCTAAATTTTGTAGAACAATAGGATAATGTGCAAGATTCAGGTAAGTAAGATATTTCCAAATATAAAGAACTCCAAGCTCTATGTAAGTTCTGAGTGGCACTTGATAATGCATATAAAAAAGGAGTGTTAAGGAAGGTCCTCAAAAGGTGAGAATTTCCTGAGTATAGAATCTCCAACTTCTGTGCATGGTAGGTAGCCATGAACTACTGGTAGACAGCACACATGAAAGTTTCAGCAAGAGACAGGCATCAATGGATGAAAATGAAGCCTTGAAACTTCTTGCCTCTGGCTTAGAATCTTTAAAATAAGCCTTATACAAGACCATATATTGAAATTGTGACTCTAAATTTAGTAGCTGAACCGTTTTTCTGAACTCAGATATAAAGTTAAAATTGTAATTCATTAGAGCTAAGCTGGTGATAAAATTTCATGTAGCTAAATATATTTATATATTTCAATACATGTATATGTATTATGCATATGCATGTATGTGTGTGTGTGTGTATATATATATATACATACACATATATATTTAGAAAAAGTATATTAAAATATATATATATATTTTTAAATACTTGCCCAAGATCATAATAGTTATGATCCTGGTTTATGACAGATGTGCGATCCTTCTAATACTTGTTCTATGATATCCTACCATATTTTAGAGGTTATAACTGTACATACATATAGATAAATAATTACTCTGTTTTTAAAGCATTTACTAGTTGCTGAATGTCTTCTATGAGCCTCCTAATTAGTCTACAAATAGGTGTTTTAGGTTCACTTTGCAGAAGAAAAAGTGATTTCAAAGGATTAGGTAATTTATTCAAGATTATACAGTTAGTAAAATTACAGTCCTGAAGCCAAGCTGTGATTTCTTTTACCCCAGGTCTTACCAGCATTTGTCTTTTCATTATTTCCTTTTCACTACATTGATGCTCCCAGTTTACCAAATATATAGTAAATCTGACTTGAAAACACGCCTTATTTTCATGAAGTCCTTTGCAACAGGATGGAGGTTACATACTAATACTAATCATGCATGTTGTTTTCTTTCTAACCACATAAAAGTGTTTGATTTATTAATGATATGGTAGGAAAATGACAGAAAAAAATAAAAAAACAGGTCAACAGTTTCTATGTAAACTCTACTGTCTTTTCACTATTTGCCACTTTATAGTAAATCAAATCCATTTTATATAATGAAGCTTGCCTTTATTATCCCATTATGGCTGTCTTAGAAAAGAAATAGTGTGTATGCTTCAGTTTTAGGTCATTTGTAATTATAAAAAGATAGGCAGGAAAACCATGTACTTCTTGTATGCTTTAAAATCTTCTCCCTTGGTTGTTCTGCACGTTTTTACTATTTTATAAAGAAAGTATTAGAAGCTGTGTTTTTATTGCCTTGCTGCCTTTAATAGTACACACTGTGAAACTAAGCTGGAGACCTGATTGATGCCATTCCTACCTGTCTAGGAAGATAATGATCAAACATCCAGGGGGCTGTTCTCCAGGTGATATGTGCATGGAACTCCCATTAATGTTAATGGGAATCCTGCAGCTAAGCACAGTGACTGGAGACAAGAGGCTGAAGGTGTGGTAGGTCCATTAATACTTATTCTTTTTCATAGCAGCTGGTTGGAATTTAAGTGGTTGGCAGTCCTTTTGAAGCTAATAATCAGACATATTTGAAAAGTGCTGCTTGTGCAAGCTATGTAGATATATTGGCAATAAACTCTTTGTATAACATATATATGCTAAATTTTACTCTACAAAAATATTTCCTATAAAATGCTTGCATATTTGGAAGAATGTCTCCATAATTAAGCTTTCTAAAAGAGTTTGATTCGAATTCTATAAAGATTTTTTTTAATTTATGGTTAATTGAAAAACATAGATATTAATTTAAAAACAAAAAAAGTAAAAAGGATGATGACATAAACTGACTTAAGTCTAGACAAGAGAAGACCAGTATACATACACAGAAAAGATGAAATTTTGTGCCTAGGCAAAGTCATGTATTTAAATAGTACAGAGATGAGATGCATGTATGAAATCTATATACACAACTGCAGAAATTAATCGACTAAAAACACTGCATATAAATATATATTCCTTAATTTATCCTGTAATAGTTACTGAAGTGTGAGCATTATTTTAGACACTTGGGACATTGCACTGACAAACTTGAGCCTGGACTTCCTGAATGTTATAATCTAGGAGAGGTTATAAAAGAGAAAAGAAGCTTAGAAATAGTCTTATCCAACCCTGATTTTCTGTGGACAGAAACTCAGACTCAGAGGGCTACATTAACTTGCCCATTGTAACAAAGCTGGGTGATGGCAGCAGAACTTAAATAGGTACCCACATGTTTAACAATGTATTGCATACATGTTATACATGTACTCTGTATAACATGCAGTACATGTATTGTTATACATGTACTCTGCTCCTGTGACTTCTGCACCTAATACAGTGTTGGATTTACAGTAGATACCTGCTAGTAATTTGTTTAATAAAAATATGAGAATTGCTATTTAAAAAGTGTTCTTCATAGAAGCATCTGTACTGCCTACATATTCTAAACACTGTGAAATCAGGGAACAATGTCTCAGTTCTTCAGAATTTTTTATTTAATTGTGCAACTTTCAGTAAAATAAAAATATCTCAATTTAACAAATGATTTTATAACATTATAGTGTTTTATCACTTAAGAAATATGCAAAAAGGTAATCTCTTGTTTCTGATTATGATGGAGTACAAATGCTTCTACCCAAAACAACGAGAACAACTATAAAAATACAAAAAAAAAAAAAAAAAAAAGGAAAAGAAACCTAGCTAGAACTGAGGGATTTGATTTGTAGAAAAAAGATCTGGCTGCCATAGATGGTACTTGGACAAAGAGATGCATATAACAACAGAAGAAAATTGGGCTAAAGTAGTAAGGTGTTAAGACTTGAGAATTTGGAAATGGCATTATATAGTTAGAAACAGAAACCAGAGGAAAAATATGCGGAAAATAAAAGATTCATGGGTAATCTAGATATTGGCATTATCAAATATGAACTTTTAATAAAAGTATGATTAATGTGTTAAAGAAAATAATTCACAAGATGAATAATTTAATCAGAAAACCATAATCTGTAAGAAAAAATTAAATTAATATTGTAGAACTGTGAAATTAGATAACTAAAAATAAAAACACAATAGATAAATTTAAAGGTAGATGTAGGGCATGGCAAAAAGTAAGGTCCAACGTATGTTTATTGGATTCTTGAAAGGGGCAAAAAAAGAAAACGGGGCATAGGTCATATTTGAAAAAGTAGTGTCTGACATTTTGAAAAAATGTGTAATGACATTAAGCCACAAATTCAGAAATTGTTAAGTACTCATGCTGAAATAATTCAGATAATCACGAGTGAGATTTATCACCGCAAATTTGCCAACAAACAAAAACAATATTAAAAATGAGAAAGAAAAAAGACAGATTACCTTGTAAAATACAACAAAAAAGACTGTCAACTGACTTTTCAACAAAAACAATGGAAGCTAGAAGGCACTAATTTAAAATATTTAAGCGATAAACAAAAATAACATCCAACTTAAATTTCCATAATAAGAGAACATATTCTTCAAAGGCATAGGTTTCACAAAAATATTTCCAGAAAAGTTAAAAGAGAAAATTTCTGCTTACATCAGAAGCGATAGAAATAATAAAGAGATTTCATTAGGAAAAAGAAAAATGATCCAAGATGCACATCTGCAATGCTGGAGAAAGGAAAGAGCAATAGAAATAATAAATATATATACAAATCTAAATTAATATTAATTGCACAGAGCAATAAAAAGCTTGTGTAATTTATACATAATTAAAATAATTGGCAAAAATACGTTAAAAGGTAGAAATGGGTAAATGGAGTCAAATGGAGTTTCAAAATTATGAAGACTGCCACAAAAAGTTCTAATTTATACTAGATTATATTAAGAGAATGAATGCAAAAACACATTGGTTACCCATTAAATAATGTCAAAAATATGCAACTAAAAAGCCAACATATGATTAATTCAAAGAAAGTTTATGGCAATATAAAATAAAAATATATATATTTCTTTTTTCCCTCCTTCCCTCCCTCCTTTCTTCCTTCCTTCCTTCCTTCCTTCCTTCCTTCCTTCCTTCCTTCCTTCCTTCCTTCATTCCTTCCTTCTTCCTTCCTTTCTTTCTTTCATTCATTTTTTGACAGGGTCTTGCTCTGTCTCCCAGACTGGAGTGCAGTGACACAATGATGGCTCACTGCAGCCTCAATCTCCCAGGCTCAAACGATCCTCCTACCTCAGCCTCCTGAGTAGCTGAGACTACAGGTGCATGCTACCATGCCTGGCTAATTTTTTATTTTTTGTAGAGATGGGGTCTCAACATCTTTCCCAGGCTGGAAAAAAGTCTATTTCTGTAAACTAACTCAAACAATTAAAAATGAAATTAAAATGCTATTTGTAATGGTATAAAAATATAAAAACTAAGGGATACATTTATTAAAAGATACATAAAGTCTGTACAACTGAAATTATGAAGCATTTTTTGAGAAACTAATTTCACAAATAATGGAGAGGCATACTAAATTCATGAATTGAGATATTGTATATTATTATAATATCAATATTTTCTCCAAAATTTGTGATTTCAACAAAACTTGAATATAAACCCAAGTTGTGGAATAGAAACTAACAAATTGATTATAAAATGTATAAAATGTATAATTCCTACTAGGAATTACCAAAACAACCTAGAAAAAGAAGGACAAAGGTGCAGGATTTATTTTGACTGTTTCAAGATTTCACTAAAAATAGAGTTCTTGAAACCAAATAGAGTTTATCTAATTGAATTTCAAAATTACTTGGACTGGTGACTCCTTTTTTTCTCACCTTTTAAATGAAAATGTCGATAATTAATTTCCTATCCCTGGGCTGCTACTGTATTTTGAGAGCTGATAACTTGTTTTCTAGTTTTGCGTGTACAGAGATGGAGAGCAGTTTTGCCCCAGGATAGATTCTACCCAGTTTCATCCTTACCTGATTTAAGTAACATTAGAGACTTTTGAGCTGATAAGATTTAGATGACATTTTGAACTTTGAGTTGATGCTATAATAGGTTGAGACTTTTAGGGATATAGGCATGTGGTGAATGTAATTTGGATTGGGACAGACATGAATTTTTAAGCGTCTTATGGCAGACTGTGATAGGTAAAATAATTCCCCTCCCATGCCTTGTCCCTCCTCCCCTAGCCAATGTGCATGTCCTAATCCCTAGAGACAGTGCATGTGTTACTTTACGTGGGAAAGGAACTTTGCAAATGTAATTAAGGGTTTTGAGATAGGAGATTATTCTGGATTATGAAGGTAGGTGCAATGTAATGCCAAAGGTTTATACAGGAGGGACACAGGAGTGACAAAGTCAGAGATGTTGTGATGACAGAAGATAGGCCAAAGTGATTCTATTGCTAGAAGGAGGGCACAAGTCAAGGTATACAGGTAGTACCTTTACAAACTGAAAAATCTAAGGAAACTAATTATCTTTTAGAGCCTTCAGAAGGAACGCAGCCTTGCCAACACATTAGGTTTAGCCTAGCAGGACCTATTTCAGACTCTGGTCTCCAGAACTATAAAAAAACAAAAATTGTGTTAAGTCACTAGTTTGTGATAATTTGTTACAGTAGTAATAGGAAACTAATACATATCAAAATTGAAAAACAATGTAGCATTATCATAAAGACAATTATAGATCAGAAGACTGTAGAGTCCAGAAATACATGAAATATTGAACAGACCATTGATTTTTGACAAAAGTTTGACTAATTCAGTAAGAGAAAGGAGTCTTTCTAACAAATGGCATTTTAAAAACTGGAAGTCAGTACAAACAATAGGCCTCAACCTCTATTTCACAACATATATAAAATTAATTTGAGATGAATTATAGTTCTAAATATAATACTTAGAACTACTCTTGAAAAAGCATAGGAGAATATCTTTGCAACCTTAGACTAGACAAAGCTTTCATAGGTAGGATACAAAAAGCATTAATTTAAAAATGATAAATTAAAATTAATTAAAATTTTAAATTGTCAAGAAAATGAATAATAAGCAGGAGACCAGGAAAAAAATTCCATATACATATAATATCCAGAATATATAGAGAACTAAATAATAGGGGCAGACATGGTTGCTCACGCCTATAATCCCAGCACTTTGAGAGGCAGAGGCAGGAGGATGGCTTGCACCCAGGAATTCAAAACCAGCCTGGGCAACATGATGAAATCCCATCTCTAAAAAAATTAGCCTGGCATGGTGGTGTGTGTCTGTAGACTCAGCTACTTGGGAGGCTGAGGTAGGAGGATCACTTGAGCCCAGGAAGTTGAGGCTGCAATGAGCTGTAATCATGTCCCTGCACTCCAACCTGAATGACAGAGTGAGGCCCTGTCTGAAAACAATAGCAACAACAAAAGCTTAATAATTGAATGACAACAGAATTTCTTAAATGGGCAAAAGATTGAGCAGGCACAATAAAGAAAGATGCACTAATGACGAGTGAACACAGAGAAAATTAATAAGGTTTAGTCATCAGGGAAGTGGAAGTTATAATAAGAATGAGATATCCCTTGTATACCCATTAGCATAGATAAATTAAAACCACTGACAACACTGAATGTTAGCAAGGATGTGAGGCAACTAGAACTTATACAGTGCTGACTGGAATATAAAAAATAGATCAACAAATTTGGAAACCAGGGTGAAAATAATTTCACTCTTAGGTATTACACAAAAGATGGTAACATATGTGCACTAAAATACTTAAACAGGAATATTCATAGCAGCTTTGTTCATAATAGCAAAAAAAATATGAAACAACCCAAATGTCCAGCAACAGACGAATGGATGAGCAAATTGTGGTATTTTCTTCCAGTGAAATACTATTAGCAATTAAAACAGAAACTATTGTTATACAATAATATAGATGAATCTCAAAACCATCATACTGAAAGAGTAAAGACAGGGTACATATGATATGATCGTATTTAAATAAAGCCTTAGAAAAAGAAAAATGAGTCTACAGTGAAAAATAATCAGAGCAGTGGTTGCCTCTTTGTGATGGCAATTAATTAGAAGTAGCACAATGAAAATATTCTATATTTTGATAGAAGTGTGGGTTACTCAGGTGTATGCATCAAACTGTACCTATATGATTTGTGAATTATAGATGTGAATTATACTCAAATGAATAAAAAATAGTTTAAAAATCCATTGAAAAATAGTTAAAAAAAATACCACCTCCAATTAAAAGAGAAAGTATCACAATTGTTGTAATATTTGTCCTGGGTCTTGAGGAAAGAAAAGTTTTCCAGGTGAGGACATGATTAGAAAAAATTAAACAGCAGACTGTAATCCAAGAAGACAGTTGGTTATACTCCCCCACCCCTCCCCATCCCCACGGCCTATTAGACATTCAATAAGCATTGATTGCCTAAGTATACTAAAGGATATCCAAAAAATTACTATTTTCATTATGTAAGTACAAATAAAATTTGAAAAATACAGAAATGTTGGAAGGTAAGAAAAAAGTCATCCATAGTTGAATTCCCTTTTCCTTGCTTAAACTTTACTTTTACATAAATGTAATCACAGTATATATTCAGTTTATAAAGTTGTTTTTCTCTTAGCTTAATGTTGCAAACATTTAAAAATTTTTTACATGTTCATGGTAAATGTCATTTTAACGATTATATAATGTTCTATTTTTTCGTTTTAATTTTTATATTGTATACTGACAATTTGTAATTATATATATTAATGGGATGCAACGTAATGTTATGATTCATGAATACCATGTGGAATAATTAAATCGAACTAGTTAACTTATTCTTCACTTCAAATATTTAACATATTTTTTGTGAGAACGTTTGAACTTTACTTGCTTAGTGATTTTGAAATATACAATACTCTATTCGTCACACTCTACAATGTATCTGAAAAACAAAACAAAACAAAATTCTCCCATCTAAGTAAGATTTTGCTGTATTGAATATATCTTTCAAAATGTATGCTTTCTTTTAGATTTCTACACATTCATCACCTTCTTGTCTTTCAGAGGGATTATTTCTGTTAGTAGTGATACTCTTTTTTCCTGATAATTTCTTTTGCATTTAAGTCTATTTTGCTTGATATGTGTATGTGAATTTATGTGAGCTATTTTTTGGTTTGTAATTGCCAGGGATATTGTTTTCATCTTCACTTCCAACTCTCTTATAACAAAATGTTTTATGTTCATCTCTTTGTAAATAACATAAAAGAGATGTTATGAGTTGAATCTGAAAATATTCATCTTTAATAATTTTATTATATAATGTTTGACAAATTCAGAAAAGTATATATATGCATTTATAAGTTTCTATAGATTTGTTTTACATATATGTGTGTATTATATCTTATTTTCCAAGCATAATAATAAAACAAATTACTTTTATGAACTCATCAACTCATCACCAACATTAAGAGTTTAAATATTACCAATTCAAAAAGTAATAATAAAAAAGAGCAAGTGGAAAATCTATAGCTATGGAGGGAATGACAGAAAGAATGTGTCAGAGGTTAAGTCTTGAAAGATGGTTTCACATTTACTTATGAAAGACATTGGTATAATGTTCAGAAGTATGGCTCAATCTTAAAGGCATGAGGAAGTGTCCCAGGTTCCAAACAAAGGCAAACATAATCAGGTTAACATATTTGTAATATTTTGATAATTGCATGAGATGGACTGGAGTAAAATGAGAGTTGGCAAAATTGTCAGTTAGAAAGCATATGTAATATTTGATGTGGAAGATGTTAAGTGAGTAGAAGTATAAATGAAGACAAACGAATTGTAATTGAGAAATATTTGAAGGCCAGTTTATAGGCCTTGGTGACTGCTTAGATGGGAGAGTGAAGGACATTTGAAAAACAGATTTAAGAGAGATTGGCATCGAATTATTTGTTAAAATCCAAAGAATGGGAGAAATATCCAATAAAAGTAAAGAGATAGAGTGCTAAAAGCAATATTTATCAGGACTACTGAGAAAGAAGAAAGAGCATGTATAAATAAATTAGGATGAATTGATAGCTGTGTTTTTAAAATTATTTCATATGGTGAAAATATTTAACTCATTCTGAAACTGAAAATAGTACACTTTATTGTTGTAAACTATTGTGTTTATGGAAACTTTGAACCTGAATTTAATTTAAATTAAATATACAGTAAAGATTGTTGATAACCACAGTCTGAGATTAATATTTATTAGACTGAACTTAGAAGTACTTTGAAGAAGCACATGTGGGAATGCAAGTTGATTTTATGATCAACCCAGTTTTATTTTCCTCAAAAGAGATCATGCAATATACTTCTTTCATGTCAGCCACTGAGCCTAGATTGGCACAAGACTTAGTAAATGTAATATATATTCTTTCATTGATTGATTGATTGATTGATTTTTTTATTTATACAGAAGAGATGTACATAGTTTCAGGGTACATGTAATATTTTAATACATTAATATGATTTGTAAAGATCACATCAGGATACTTGGAATATTCATCACCTTAAATATTTGTCTTTATGATAGACACATTCAAATTATTCTCTTCAGCTATTTTTAAATGCACAATAAATTATTGTAAACTGTGGTCATCCTACCCATCTATCTAATTCTAGGTCTTATTTCTTCTATCAAACCTTATATCTGTACCCATTAATCAACTTCTCTTCATCCTCCCCTCTTCCCTCCCCTTCCCTGTCTCTGGTAGCCACCAATCTACTCTCTCTCTCTCATAAGATAAACTTTTTTTGCTCTCACATATGAGTGAAAGCACGTAATGTTTATCTGTGCTTGGCTTATTTCACTTAATATAATGGCCTGAGGTTCCATCTAGGTTGCTGGAAATGCCAAGATTTCATTCTTTATGTCAATGAGATTCTGTAGTGTATAGAAACCACATTTTCTTTATCCATTCATCCATTGATGGGCACTTAGGTTGATTCCATATTTTCGCTATTGTGAATAGTGCTGCAGTAAGCATGGGAGTAAATATGTCTTCTCAGTTTATTGAGTTCCTTTCTTTTGGAGACATATCAGTAGTGTAATTGTGAAATTGTATGCCATTTCTATTTTTAGTGTTTTGAGGAAACTCCATACTGTTCTCCATAGTGGCTGTACTAATTTATATTCCCATTAACAGTGTACAAGTGTCCCCCTTTCTCCACATCTTCACCAGCTGCTGCTGTTGTCTGTCTTTTTGAGAAAAGCCGTTATAACTAAGGTGAGATTATATTTCATTGTGATTTTGATTTGCACTTCTCTGATGATTAATAATGTTGAACACTTATTCATAAATCTGTTAGCCATTTCTACTTCTTCTTTTCAGAAATGTCTATTCAGATCATTTGCCCATTTTTAATTTGTATTGTTTGGTTTTGTTGTTATTATTGGGTTGTCTGAGTTTCTTACATATCTTGGTTACTAATCCATTGTCAGATGGTTAGTTTGCAAATATTTTCTCCCATTCTGTAGGCTGTATTTTCATTTTATTGATTACTTTTTGCCATATAGAAGCTTTTTAGTTTGCTGTAAACCTACTTGTCTATTTTTATTTTGGCTGCTTGAGCTTTTGAAGTTTTATGCAGAAAGTCTTTGCCCAGATCAATGTCCTGGGGTGTTTCCCCAATGTTCTCTTGTAGTAGTTTCATATTTTCAAATATTACATTTAAGTTTTTAATCCATTATGATTTTATTTTTGTATATGGTGACAGATAGGAGTCCAGTGTCATTCTTCTGCATACAGATATCCAGTTTCCTAGGGCCATTTATTGAAGAAACTGTCTTTTCCCCCAATGTATATTATTTGTCAAAGATTAGTTGGCTGTAAATGTGTGGATTTATATCTGGGTTCTATATTATATTCCACTGCTTTATGTATCCATTTTTATGCCAGTATCATGCTGATTTGGTTATTGTAGCATTGCAGTATATTTTGAAGTCAGGTAGTGTAATGACTCCAGTTTTGTTCTTTTTGCTCAGGATTCCTTTAGCTATTTAGAGACTTTTGTGGCTCCATATATTTTTTTTTCTATTTTTATGAAAACTTTATTAAAGAATCTGATAGGAATTGGATTGTATTTGTAAATTACGTTGGGCAGTATTGTCATTTTAACAATATTCTTCAAATTCATGAACATGAAGTATTTTCTCATTTTTTGTATTGTCTTCAATTTCTTTCCTCAGTGTCTTATAGTTTTCCTTATGTAGATTTTTCACTTCTTTGGTTAAATTGATTCCTTGGTGTTTGATACTTTTCTAGCTATTGTAAATGAGATTGCCTTTTTGATTTCTTGTTTGGATTGTTTCCTGTTGGCCTATATAAATGTTATTTCTTTTTAATGTTGATTTTGTATCCTGCCATTTTACTGAATTTTTTTATCTAACAGTTTTTTTGGTGGCGTCTTTAGGTTTACTTAAGTATAGGATCATATTATCTGTGAACAAGGCTAATTTGATTTCTTTGTTTCTAATTTTGATTCCCTTTATTTATTTGTTTTGCCTAATTGCTCTGGACAAAACTTCTAGTGCTATGTTGAATTACAGTACTGAAAGTGGGCATCATTGTCTTGTTCATATCCTAGAGGAAATGCCTAAAAATTTTTCCACTTCAATGTGATGTTAGCTGTGAATTTGTCATAAATGGCCTTTTTTGAGATATGTTCTTTCTATATGTTGTTTGATGAGGGTTTTTTTTTTTAAATCACAAAGATATGTTGAATTATATTGAATATTTTTTCTGCGTTTATTGAGCTGATCATATGTTTTTTGTTCTTTGTTCCATTAATGTGATGTAGTAAATTTACTGACTTGCTTATGTTGAACTATCCTTGCATCTCTGGGATGAATTCTGCTTGAATATGGTGAATGTTCTTTTCAATTTGTTGTTGGATTTGGTTTACTAGTATTTTCTTGAGGATTTTGGCATCCATGTTAATCAGTGATATTGGCCTGTAGTTTTCTTTTTTGTTGCTTCCTTGTCTGGTTTTGGCATCAGGACAATTTTGGCCTCATGAGTTGAGTTTGCAAGTATTCTCTTCAACTTTTCTGAAGACTTTGAGTAGAATCAGTACATCTTTATAAATTCAGTAAAATTTATCAATAAAGTCATTAGGTTCTTGGCTTTTCTTTGAGGGAGAATTTATATTACAGCTGCGGTCTCGTTGTTATTGATTTATTAAGGTTTTTCTATTTATTTGTGGTTCAATCTTCATTGGTTATGTGTCCAGAAATTTATCTATTTCTTCTATGTTTTCCAAATCATTGACATATAGTTGTTTATAATATTCTTTAATGATTCTTTGCATGTCTGTTATCTCACTTGTTTTGTCTCTTTTTCCATTTCTGATTGTATTTGTTTGGGTTTCTCTCCTTTTTTTCCTTAGTGTAACTAAAGGCTAGTTGATTTTGTTTATCTTTTCAAAATCCAGCCTTTAGTTTCATTGATTTTTCTGTGTTGTTTTTATCTCAGTTTCATTTATTTTAGCTCTTGTATTTAGTATTTCTTTTCTTCTACTAACTGGTTTTATTTTGTTCTTGCTTTTCTAGTTCCTTTAGGTGCATCATTAGGTTGCTTATTTGAAGTCCTTCTCCTTTGTTGATACAGGCATTTATTGCTGTAAAATTTCCTCTTATTGCTGCTTTTGCTGTATCCTGTAGATTTTCATATGTTATATTTACATTTTCATTTGTTTAAATAAATTTTTACATTTTTTCTTAATTTCTTTATTTGTCCGTTTTTTTGCTCAGGAGCATGCTCTTTAATTTCTATGTGTTTGTGAAGTTTCTGAGGTTCCTCTTCTCATTGATTTCTACTTTTATTCCACTGTAGTCAGACAAGACGGTTGATATGATTTCTATATTTATGAATATATTCAGACTCACTTTGTGGTATAAGGCATGGTCTATTCTGGAGGACATTTTATGTGTTGATGAAAAAATTGTCTATTCTGCAGCAGTTAAGTAAAATGTTCTATAAATGTCTGTTAGTCCTATGAGGTCTAGTGTGTTGTTTAACTCCAATGTTTCTTTGTTGATTTTCTGTCTACATGATCTGTCCATTACTGAGAACGGGGTGATAAAGTCCCCTATTATTATTGAATTGCAGTCTCTCTCTTTCTTTAAACCTATTTATGTTTGCTTATATAATTTGGAGCTGCCATGTTGGGTGCATAGATGTCATATTCTCTTGCTGAATTAACCACTTTATCATTACATAGTAACTTTCTTTGTCTCTTTTTACAGTTTTTGATTTGTAGTCTTTTTTCTAAGTATAGCTTCTCCTGTTCTTTTTGTTTCTTTGTTTCCAGTTACATGAAATGTCTTCATTTCATGTAATGAAATGAAACAAGACCCAACTGTATGGTACATATAAGAAACCCACTTCACCTATACAGACACACATTCAGTCCCTGTGTGTCTGTATAGGTGAAGTGCGTTTCTTATATGTACCATACAGCTGGGTCTTGTTTCTTTTTTCATTATACCACTCTATGCTTTTTTTTTTTTTTAAAGAAAGAAAAAGAGAGGAAAGAAAGTGAGAGTGAAAGAAGAAAAAAAAAGAATGTAAGAGACAATGAAAGAGGAAAAGAAAGAGGGAGAGAGAACGAGATTCTTGTTCTATTGCCCAGGCTAGAATGCAGTCTAAAAATGGGTATTAAAAACCTCTTTTATGCCAATAATTGTACTTAACAATGGAGACAGGAAGGAATAAGAGA
>CAUYLG010021204.1:0-20966 GCA_963573385.1 Cacajao melanocephalus | reverse complement strand
GACTCTGTCTCAAAAAAAAAAAATCATTTAAATCAAAATAGAGAAGAAAATCAACCTGGAATACTCATCATCTGAATGTAACCATTATTATTATTATTATTATTGAGATGGAGTTTCACTCTTGTTGCCCAGGCTGGAGTGCAATGGCATTGTCTTGGCTCACCGCAACCTCTGCCTTCCAGGTTCAAGTGATTCTCCTGACTCAGCCTCCTGAGTAGCTGGGATTACAGGCATGTGCCACTATGCCCAGCTAATTTTGTACTGTTAGTAGAGACAGGTTTCTCCATGTTGGTCAGGCTGGTCTTGAACTCCTGACCTCAGGTGTTCCACCCGCCTCAGCCTCCCAAAGTGCTGGATTACAGGCATGAGCCACTGCACCCGGCTGACAACAATTATTATTATTGTTATTTTTTTTGAGATGGTGCTTCACTCTGTCGCCAGGCTGGAATGCAGTGGTGCGATCTCGGCCAACTGCAACTTCCACCTCCCAGGTTCAAGCGATTCTCCTGCCTCAGCCTCCTGAGTAGCTGGGACTACAGGCAGGTGCCACCACATCCAGCTAATTTATTTTAGTAGAGATAGAGTTTTGACCTCATCAGAAGCGGTGGCTCACGTCTGTAATCCCAGCACTTTGGGAGGCCTAGGTGGGTGGATCACTTGAGATCAGGAGTTCAAGACTAGCCTGGCCAACATGGTGAAACCCCATCTCTATTAAAAATACAAAACTTAGCCGGGCATGGTGGCAGACGCCTGTAATCCCAGCTACTCCGGAGGCTGAGGCAGGAGAATCGCTTGAGGTAGCAAGGAGCTCAGATCGTGCCACTGCACTCCAGCCTGGGCAACAGAGCAAGACTCTGTCTCAAAATAAATAAACAAACAAAATTTCACCAGCGGTCACTGCACACTTAGGGAAACGCTGAAGAAGTAGAATTGTAGTCAGGGAGTCCTGCCTGACCTGCCTTGAGACCTTGGTCAGGCACACTTCTCAAGCTCTGTTTATTTTCTAACCTTTAGAAAGGGATAATATATCTACAGATGTTAGTTAAGAGTTTGTGAGTGAGTGGAGAAATTCTTCCTAGGACACTCCCAGGGACCTTTGCCCAAGTACCTCCGATCGCCTACAGCGGCGGGGGAGGGGAGCGCAGCGCGCTGGCACGCGGCGGTGAAGGTTAGCGCTTCTAAGTAGGGCATCTGGGGCGCAGGCAGCGGTGCGGAAAAACCCCTCTTGGAGACAGAAATTTGTGACGCTCCTGTCCTTTCCCTCCTTCCTTTCTCCACTATTTTCCTGACCATACCAAGAAGGAATTAACATGGTGTTCCAGGGCCTTTCCCCTACAGGAGCCACCCACTCGCCCAGTTTTTCTCCCTGGGGCAGTGAAGGCTTCCGGAAGAAGCGCTGAGAGGTCAGGCGTCAGGCCTCCACGAACCTAGGCTAGCTTCTCGGGCACGAGGGAGGGAGGTCAAAGCAGGAAGGAGGGGTTTGCGGCTGGGGAAAGCCAGAGGGCCCACCCCTAGCCGGAAACTGGGGGTGGAGAGGCCCCAGCCCAGCCCACGCGTCTTCCAGCTCCTGGCTGGGCCGGAGAGGCTGGCAAGCCCCACCCCATTCCTCTGGGCACCTCGTGGCCCAGGCGGGTTTGTTTACGAATCCGGCTCCCTCCTCCTCCAGCCCAGCCTCCGCCCGCCCCCAGGGTGGCCCCAGTTCCGTGGGAGGGGGAAACAGAGCCAGCCCCTGGCCCGCTCTCGCGTCTCCTTGCCTTTCTTCCTCCAGCCTCTGCCGTGATTCCCGGGGAGGGCAGTTCCTTTTCCCACACCTGTGGGGGCCACGCTCCTTTTCTGGGAATGGGGTGGTGTCCCTTTCTCCTCAACTCTGGACTCTGGAGCGGACTCAGGGCTACTTGTCTCAGGAGAGGAAGGAGGAAAGGAAACTGCTTCACTTTGGTTAAAAGAGGAACTTTTTTTTTTTTTTTTTTTTTTTTAAATGCACAGCTGGGCCAGTCGTGGAGGCTCACGCCTGTAATCCCAGCACTTTGGGAGGCTGAGGCCGGCGGACCCCTTGAGGTCAGGAGTTCGAGACCAGCCTGGCCAATATGCTGAAACCCTGTCTTTACTAAAAACACAAAAATTAGCCGGATGTGATGGCACGTGCCTGTAATCCCAGCTACTCGGGAGTGTGAGGCAGAAGAATCGCTTGAGCCCGGGAGGCGGAGGTAGCAAGGAGCCGAGATCATGCCACTGCACTCCAGCCTGGGCAACAGATCCAGACTCCGTCTCAAAAAAAAAGCTAAATGTTTAGCTGCCAGGCAGGACCCCATCGCCCTTAGGGTGCAGGGGTCTGGGTGTGTGTGGGTACCACAGTGGGGGGTTAGTTCACATTAAGCACGCCTTCCTGGGGGTGGGGGGATGGCAAGCCTAGATTCCCTAAGGAGCCTTAGGGGTTTGAGTATTTGGGAAAGGGAAGGGAAATGTTTTAATGATGTGTTTATTCAAACTGGAATCCCTAGGGGTCAGATTTAAATTTTCAGGAAAGCTGTATGTTTGATCTATTTGGGGTCTAAGACAGTCTCTGACCCTCTTCAGTTCCCTGAGCCTGCCTTCTCCAGTTCTGAAGAAAACACATGGATTGCCGGGTGCGGCGGCGAGTGCCTGTAGTCCCAGCTACTCGGGAGGCTGAGGTGGGAGGATTGCTTGAGCCCAGGAGTTCTGGGCTGTAGTGCGCTATGCGATCGGGGTGTCCGCAATAAGTTCAGCATCAATATGGTGACCTCCCAGGAGCGGGGGACCACCAGGTTGCCTAAGGAGGGGTGAACTGGCCCAGGTTGGAAACAGAGCAGGTCAAAATTCCCGTGCTGATCAGTAGTGGGATCGCGCCTGTGAATAGCCACTGCACTCCAGCCTGGGCAACAGAGTGAGACCCCGTCTCTTTAAAAAAGAAAAAAAAAGTTTAAAAAAAAAAGCACATGGATTGTGAAACTTCCAGTCTCTCAGCAATTTCTCTTCCTCTTCCTCACCATGCCTCCAACTACTGTTGGTTTTATTTGGTAAAGATCTTCCAGCTCCAGAGACCCTCAAATGGGCTTACTGTCAGGGAATATTCCAAAAGGTTGAGCCAGAGTTCAGCTCCAACATTAACTAAATTGTGTTCCTGACCATGCCTCCCAATCCTCACACAAAAACTCTCATTTTATCCCCAGCCTTTCTCGTCCACGGCCTTCAAGACCACCAGAGCCAGAGACTCTGCAGAACTCAATTAATGCCGTCCTAGTATTACTAGGTACAGCCTAGGCACGGATGAATCATAATGCTTCTCAGAAAAGGAAACAAAGATACGGCAAAGGTACAGAATGAGTCATTTTAAATAATGTTAATAAAGAATATCAGCAGGGCGCGGTGGCTCACGCCTGTAATCCCAGCACTGGGAGGCCGAGGCAGGCAGATCACCTGAGGTCAGGAGTTGGAGACCAGCCTGACCAACATGGAAAACCCCTTCTCTACTAAAAATATAAAATTAGCCAGGCATGGTGTCGTATGCCTCTAATCCCAGCTACTCGGGAGGCCAAGGCAGGAGAATCGCTTGAACTTGGGAAACGGGTCACCGTGAGCCGACGAGACTGCACCATTGCACTCCAGCCTGGGCAACAAGAGTCCAACTCTGTCTCAAAAAAAAAGAAAAGAAAAGCAAAAAGAATATTAGCAGCCAGTTAGCAGCAGCCAGACCTGAATTCCTCACAAGCCCTGGGTTTACCAACTAGAAAGAAGCCCATCTTGTTTCAGTTTCTTTTTAGATCAATTTTTTGCCTTTCCAGGGCTCTTAAAGGACTTCGGGGGATGTATGTGATGTTCCATCCAGCTTCTATAGTCCTAATTGCACTGAATGAGCTTAGCCTGCTTATCACAAGCTTGTGATGTGAAAAGTCTAGGCTTGTTTTCTTGTTCAGAGAGGTGAAAAGTAAGAATTTAGAACACTGCAAGACTTTACTATTTTGCAAAAGACTTTTTTTTAGCCTTTTTTTTTTTAATTAAAATTTTCTTTAAAAATTTGTTTTTAAAAAAAAAAAAGGGTTTCACCATGTTGGTCAGGCTGGTCTCGAACTCCCGACCTCAGGTGATCCGCACACCTTGGCCTCCAAAGTGCTTGGATTACAGGCATTGAGCCACCACGCCCGGCCTCTAGCCTTCTTTATCCTAGAGTAGGCAGGAAAGGTAAAAGAAATTTCAGTTAGTCCACTTTGTACGTAGCTGTAGTTGAGAGGGAACGTTACAATGACCTTGTAAAAGGAGGGCTTTAACCACCTGTGTTTTATAATTTGTAAAATGTTCTTTTATTTTTTTGAAATGGAGTCTCACTCTGTCACCAGACTGGAGTGCAGAGGCGTGATGTCGGCTCACTACAACCTCCACCTTCCGAGTTTAAGTGATTCTTCTGCCTCAGCCTCCCGAGTAGCAGGAATTACAGGCGCACACCACCACACCCGGCTAATTTTTGTATTTTTAGTAGAGTTGGGGTTTCACTATGTTAGTCAGGATGGTCTCAATCTTCTGACCTCATGATCCGCCCGCCTGGGCCTCCCAAGTGCTGGGATTAAAAGCGTAAGCCACCGTGCCTAGCGTTTTTTTTTTTTGTTTGTTTTTTTGACAGAGTTTTGCTCTTGTTGCCCAGGGTGGAGTGCAATGGCGCAGTCTTGGCTCATCACAACCTCCACCTTCCAGGTTCAAGTGATTTTCCTGCCACAGCCTCTGGAGTAGCTGGGATTATAGGCATGCGCCACCACGTCCGGCTAATTTTCTATTTTCAGTAGAGACAGAGTTTCTACATGTTGTTCAGGCTGGTCTCCAAAAGTGCTGGGATTATAGGAGTGAGGGCGTGAGCCACCGCGCAACCTGGCCATTTTTGTCTTTTATTTTTTCTGAGACAGAGTTACACCCTTGTTCCCCGGGCTGGAGTGCAATGGCGCCATCTTGGCTCACCAAAACCTCCGCCCCCCGGGTTCAAGCGATTCTCCTGCCTCAGCCTCCCGAGTAGCTGGGATTACAGGCATGCGCCACCACACCCGGCTCATTTTGTATTTTTAGTAGAAACAGGGTTTCTCCATGTTGGTCAAGCTGGTCTCGAACTCCGGACTTCCGGTGATCCGCACACCTCGGCCTCCCAAAGTGCTGGGATTATAGATGTGAGCCACCAAGCCCAGCCTGTAAAATGTTCTTATCACATTGCTAAATGGGAGACTGATGAAAGCTGAGGATTGCCTTCAAATTCAGAAAGAGGCTTGGAGAAGTGGCTGACACCTGCAATACCAGCACTGTGGGAGGCCAAAGGCGGGCAGATCACTTGAAGTCAGGAGTTCAAGACCAGTCTGGTCAATTTGGTGAAACCCTGTCTCTACTAAAAATACAAAAATTAGCTGGGTGTGGTGGTGCACGTCTGTAATCCCAGCTACTCCAGAGGCTGAGGCAGGAGAATCACTTGAACCCAGGAAGGAGAGGTTGCAGTGAGCTGAGATCATGCCACTGCACTCCAGCCTGGGCAACAAAGCAAGACTCCACCTAAAAAAAAAAATTAGCCAGGCTTGGTGGCGTGTGCCTGTAATCCCAGCTACTTGGGAGGCTGAGGTGGGAGAATCACTTGAACCTGGGAGAGGGAGGTTGCAGTGAGCTGAGATCATGCCACTGCACTCTAGCCTGGGTGACAGAGTAAGACTCCATCTTAAAAAAAAAAAATTGGCTGGGTGCAGTGGCTCATGCCTGTAATCCCAGCACTTTGGGAATCCAAGGCTGGTGGATCACAAGGTCAGGAGTTTAAGACCAGCCTGACCAACAAGGTGAAACCCCGTCTCTACTAAAAATACAAAAAATTAGCCAGGCATGGTGGGACAGGCCAGTAATCTCAGCTACACAGGGGGCTGAGGGAGGAAAATCACTTGAAACTGGGAAGCGGAGGTTGCAGTGAGGACGCCGGCCTGGGTGGCGGAGTGAGACTCTGTCTCAAAAAAACAAAAATCAGGAAGAGTGATTTAACTTTTTTTCTTGTTCTTTTTCGTTTTATTTTATTATTATTTTTTTAGAGATGGGGTTTCACCGTGTTGGCCAGTCTGGTGTTGAACTCCTGACCTCGTGATCCACCCACCTTTGCCTCCCAAAGTGCTGGAATTACACACCTGGCCTTTTTCTTTTTCTTTTCTTTCTTTTTTTTTTTTTTTAGACAGAGTTCCACTCTTGTTGCCCAGGCTGGAGTGCAATAGCACGTTAGTGGCTCACTGCAACCTCCTCCTCTCGAGTTCAATTGATTCTCCTGCCTCTCAGCCTCCCAAGTAGCTGGGATTGCAGATGCCCGCCACCACACCCAGCTAATTTCTTTTTTCTGTATTTTTAGTAGAGATGGGGTTTTACCATATTGGCCAGGCTGGTCTCAAACTCCTGACCTCAAGTGATCCGGCAGCCTCAGCCTCCCAAAGTGCTGGGACCAGCTGAGTGATTTAACTTTTATAAGGCACCCAAATGAAAACTGAGAATCAATCTTAGTATTATCAAATCTGGAGACTATTCAGAATGGAGTGTTTACTGGGACTCAACTGTATTCCAGGCCCTGAGAATCCAAAGTGAAAAGGCATCATCCCTGCCCTCAAATAGCTTAATCTAGTTGGGGGAGACCAGATACTTAGATACCTCTAATGGAGGCAAATAAAAAGAACATAGTGGCCAGTGTATTCAATAACTGAGGGAGGTAAGAAAGCCTTCATAAAGCCTTCATACAAGTTATTATTATTATTATTTTTTGAGACAGAGTTTCACTCTTGTTGCCCAGGCTGGAGTGCAATGACTCAATCTCAGCTCACTGCAACTCCGCCTCCCTGGTTCAAGTGATTCTCCTGTCTCAGCCTCCCGAGTAGCTGGGATTAGAGGCTTAAGCCATCATGCCTGGCTAATTTTGTATTTTTAGTAGAGACAGGGTTTCTCCATGTTGGTCAGGCTGGTCTAGAACTCCTGACCTCAGGTGATCCGTTCGCCTCGGCCTCCCAAAGTGCTGGGATTATAGATGTGAGCCACAGTGCCCCGCCAAATCATTCTTATAAAAGATAAGAATTTTAAGTGGGGTGTGGTGGCTTATGCCTGTAATCCCAGCACTTTAGGAGGCTGAGGTAGGAGGATCTCTTGAGCTCAAAAGTTCAGGATCAACTGGGCCACATAATGAGATCTTGTTTCAACAAAACATCAAAAAGTTAACCAGGCACAGTGGCTCACATCTGTAATCCCAGCAGTTTTGGAGGCTGAGGCGGGCAGATCGCCTCAGGTCAGGAGTTCAAGATCAGCCTGGCCAATGTGGTGAAACCCCGTCTCTACTAAAAATACAAAAAATTGGCCGGGCATGGTGGTGGGCACCTGTAATCCCAGCTACTTGGGATGCTGAGGTAGGGATAATTGCTTGAATGGGAGAGACAGAGGTTGCCGTGAGCCAAAATCACCCCACTGCATTCTGGGCAGGGCAACAGAGCAAGACTCCGTCTCAAAAGAAAAAAAAAAAAAAAAAAGGCCAGGCGCAGTGGCTCACGCTTGTAATCCCAGCACTTTGGAGGCCGTGTTGGGTGGATCACCTGAGGTCAGGAGTTTGAGACCAGACTGGCCAACATGGAGCAACCCCATCACTACTAAAAATATAAAATTAACCAGGCATGGTGGCATATGCCTGTAAACCCAGCTACTCGGGAGGCTGAGGCAGGAGAATCGCTTGAATGGGGGATGCAGTGATAGGTGGGGGATGTGATGAACCAAGATCACACCATTGTACTCCAGCCTGGGCAACAAGAGTGAAACTCCATCCCAAAAAAGAAAAAATTAACCAGGTGGTGTGTGCCTGTGACCCTAGCTACTCTGGAGGCTGAGAGGGGAGGATGCCCTTGAGTCAGGGACGTCAAGGCTGCAGTGAGCTGTGATCCCACCACTGCACTCCAGCCTGGGTGAGAGTGAGACCCTGTTTCAAAAAACAAACAAAAAACAAAAAAATGGCTGAGAACAGTGGCTGAAGCCTGTAATCCCAGCATTTGGGAGGCAGAGGCAGGCAGATCAGGAGGTTAAGAGATTGAGATCATCCTGGCCAACGTGGTGAAACCCTGTCTGTAATAAAAATACAAAAATTAGCTGGGCATAGTGGCGTGTGTCTGTAGTCCCAGCCACTCTGGAGACTGAGGCAAGAGAATCACTTAAATCCAAGAGGCGGAAGTTGCAGTGAGCCCAGATCGTGCCAGTGCACTCCAGCCTGGCGATAGAGTGAGACTCTGCCTTAAAATAAAAATAAATAAATAAACAAACAAGTAAATAAAACAATTTGGTAGCCCAGGAGGACAGGATGAGTGAACTTTGGTTATAAAGTTCTGG
Source organism: Cacajao melanocephalus (assembly GCA_963573385.1). Taxonomy (NCBI): domain Eukaryota; kingdom Metazoa; phylum Chordata; class Mammalia; order Primates; family Pitheciidae; genus Cacajao; species Cacajao melanocephalus. Next base: position 12,599 of record CAUYLG010021204.1, on the reverse strand, counting down.
GTTTTAGCTGGGTGTGGTGGCTCACAGCTGTTATACCAGTACTTTTTTTTTTTTCTGAGACGGAGTCTTGCTCTGTCCCCCAAAATGCAATGCAGTGGCACAATCTCAGCTCACTGCAACCTCCGCCTCCCGGATTCAAGCAGTTTGCCTGCCTTAGCCTCCTGAGTAGCTAGGATCACAGGAGTGCATGCACCACCATGCCCGGCTAATTTTTGTATTTTTAGTAGAGACGGGGTTTTGCCCTGTTGGCCAGGGTGGTCTCCAATGTCTGACTTTGTGATCCACCTGCCTTGGTTTCCCAAAGTGCTGGGATGACAGGTGTGAGCCACTGCACCCAGCCTACTTTTTTTTTTTTTGAGAAGAGTCTCTGTCATCCACTGGAACTCCTGAGCTCAAGCTATCCTCCCACCTCAGTTTCCGAACGTGCTGGGATGTATCACTTTTGGTTTTCCTAGGAGACCCAAGAAAGCATGAATTTTGTGGGGGCACTTCAACAAAGAATAAAGTAAAGGGCAGGAGAATGCTGTGGACAGTAGTAATGGCTGATGAGCCTGAACGTGTGCAGGGCAGATCACTAAAAGTGTTGACTGCCATACTGGAACATTTTACCACTTGGTACATATGAGGCTTGCCACATCACAGCCAAACACAATTCATGTTCATATGAGTTGTTTTGAAGTCAAACAACCATCATATGATCCCTTTTTTTTTTTTTAATAAAGACAGGGTTTCACCATGTTGGTCAGGCTGGTCTTGAACTCCCAACCTCAGGTGATCCACCGCCTTGGCCTCCAAAGTGCCTGGATTACAGGCGTGAGCCACCACGCCTGGCCCATATGATCACATTTTAAAAAAATTATTTTTAGAAGTTCTTTTTCTCTTTTTTTTTTCTTGAGACAAAGTATTCCTCTGTTGCCAGGCTGGAGTGCAATGGCAGGATCTGGGCTCACTGCAACCTCAGCCTCCTGGGTTCAAGCGATTCTCCTGCCTCAGCCTCCCGAGTAGCTGGGACTAAACAGAACAGTCATAATTTAGCCAAAGTATTTGAGCCTCAGTTTTCTCATCTGTAAAAGAGGACAACTATCTCCTAAATTGGTAGAAAGAATTAATTTAGACAAATATGTGAAATGTTTAGAATACTCTTCCACAGTGTTAGCTTCTCTCCCTACCCCCAAGCAAGTTTAGGTGTGTGTCCATAGTTGCTGAATGCAGTAAACAGCTATTAGAATCTCCAGAGTTTGGTTTACAAAGATGAGTAATGTAGATTCTTCCTTCCAGGAAATTTCTCCCTTTCTGGAAGTCTCTTTTCTCCAGTTTCTTCTCTTGGTGTTGTTTTTTTAAATTTGTCTTTTGAGACCAAATCTTGTTCTTTCGCCCAGGCTGGACTGCAGTAGTGTGATCTCCACTCACTGCAACCTCCGCCTCCTGGATTCATGCGATTCTCCTGCCTCAGCCTTCTGAGTAGCTGGGACTACAAGCATGTACGATTACGCCCAGCTAATTTTTGTATTTTTAGTAGAGACGGGTTTTCACCATGTTGGCCAAGCTGGTCTCAAACTCCTGGCCTTAAGTGATCTGCCAGCCTCAGCCTTCCAAAGTGCTGGGATTATAGGCGTGAGCCACTGCACCTGGCCTTCTTGGTGTGTGTTAAACTGGGTTTAAAGACTAATCATTTGAAAGAGCTACTTAAAAATAGGTTTAGGGTGGAAGTCTAGGAATCTGCCTTTTTTGAAAAAGAACCCCAGAGGATTCTGAGAGTGTGTGACATTACGTTTTTTGTTTTTTGAGAAATGGTTTCGCTCTTGTTGCCCAGGCTGGAGAGCAATGGCGCGATCTCAGTTCACCTCCCCTCAACCTCCGCTTCCCAGGTTCAAGTAATTCTCCTGCCTCAGCCTCCCAAGTAGCTGAGCTGGGATTACAGGCATGCACCACCATGCCTGGCTAATTTTGTACTTTTAGTAGAGATGGGGTTTCTCCATGTTGGTCAGGCTGGTCTGGAACTCCCAACCTCAGGTGATCTGCCCGCCTCAGGCTCTAAAAGTGCTGGGATTACAGGAGTGAGCCACCACGCCCGGCCGGTGACATTATGTTTTGAGAAACCTTGATATAGTGAGAGATGCAATTAATTGTCTTGTAATCTGATAAATTTTATAATATAGGTATATAAGAGGATGATGCCTTATAAGCTGTCCTGGGAGTAGGGGCAGGATTTTTTTTTTTTTTTTTTTTTTAGGAGCTAGATAGTAAAAATCAAAAAGCATTTACTTATTCACTTAGAGACAGTGTCTTGCTCTGTCGTCCAGGCTGGAGTGCAGTGGCACTACCTCAGCTCACTGCAGCCTCAACCTCCTGGGCTCAAGTGATTCTCCCACCCCAGCCTCCAGTGTAGTTGGGACTACTGGTGCACATCACCAGGCCTGGCTAATTTTTGTAGAGATGGGGTTTCACCATGTTGCTCAGCCTGGTCTTGAACTCCTAGATTCAAGCAATCAGCCCGCCTCAGCCTCCCATAGTGCTGAAATTACAGGCCTGAGCCACTGCACCTGGCAGCATTGTTTAATCGTGTGAAGAAATTATAGAAAACTTTTTGTGGAACTATTCTGGGTTGGAAAGTAACACAACTCACTCACTTTGTGACCTTGGGTAAGTTACTTTTCAGCCTAACTGTCTTCACTTACAAAAAAACATAATGTAGATAATACTTAATAAAATCTTCCTTATAAGGATGACATGGAATACCAACTGCTTCCTTGATTTAGGCACCTAACACTGTAGGCAGTCAGCAATCGCTTCACCTTTTTCAGGTCCTGTCTAAAGCAGCAGAGGCCTTGGTTCTTACCTTCAAAGGGCTTAAAATATTTTAAGAGAATTCAGATTTTAAAACGTAAGAACATATAAACAAGTGACAACATAAAAGATTACTAAAGGACATGACCTCATCGTGTCATTGACAAGCTATCAAGGCCGGCTCCACCAAAACAAGGATACAAGAGGCGGCCAGAAATCCAGGTGCCTGCAGTAAAGTTTCCTAACCTTCGTGATTGCAAAAAGCAGGAGCTCAGCTATCTTGCTTTATGCACAGGCGGTAGTTACTATTAAGGGGGAAAAATGGAAGTGACTTCTTTGCACCTTAGCCTCAAAACTCTTGAAAAGTTAACCAGCCGTAAGTGGTTAGCGCCTTTGTCTGGGGAAGTTAGTAAAACGGCGTTTTCTCGACTCTTACGGAGACTCTGCATATTGGTCAGCTCAGTGTTAACTTACTTGGTGAGCGCTGTCCCCAGATCTCGTCCCGCCTGCACTAGCAGGACTTGCAGCGAGATTAATGCATCTGCCAGCCTGTCCGCCCGCCCCGGGGAGAGTAAGATTTGAGAGGTACTTTATTCATAGGGACAGTTAAATGAAGACTCAAGTCCTGGTGTTGAGGCAGAAGTGCGCGCCGAATGCCTTGGCTCTAACACCTGTTGAGCCGCAGGGCTCCGCTAAAGCGTCCCACTAAACAACTGCAACGACGTCCCCCGAGGAGGGCCAATATGGCGACGGTCTCCTCTTGGCACAGCCCTCTTCCCTCCCTCATGATGGGCGGCTCTGGTAACTCCCATTGGCCAACTAAGAGGCGGTGCCAGGCTTACTTCGTCCCCTCATTGGATTGAATAACTGAGGGAGCCGCCAATTCTCCTCTGCCCACTCCAAGTTTCCGCCCTCAGAGTTAATTTGGCGTTTAATTGGCTTTTAGTTCACGTCAATATGCGTCCTTTCCTGTCTCTTTTCAGTCTTAATCCAATCATAACGTCCCTGGCTGCCCGCCTGATTTCTGATTGGCTTTAATCAGCTTCATCCTATCCTACTCCTGCCTACTTCTTACCTCTCCTGCCACTAGGATTTTGCCCAAGCATATCCCGAATTCTGGTTGGCCGTTGTTCTGTCATTCCTATCAAAGTTTTCCCTATCCCTACGTCTCAGGGAGCCCGCCTGCTGGTTGACTGGTTTTTTTTCAAGCCAATCACTTCCAGTTCCCGCCCATCTTCACTTCCTGCATCTTTCATTGGCTTTTAACACTGAGAGGGCGGTCTTTTTGGGCGGACACCAGGCACGCAACTTAGTCGTACACGCCTTAGAGAGCAAGCTTTTCTTGCCATTGGATTATCTCACCGTCTTTCTTCTGCAAGTCCCTCTTTTCCCCCTCCCTCATTGGGCGGGGCAGCAGCGAAGAGGCGGAGCCTAGGTTGGGCTTGTGGCGCGCTGCTCCCTCCTCCTTACCCCCCCCTCCCTGTCCGGTCCGGGTTCGCTTGCCTCGTCAGCGTCCGCGTTTTTCCCGGCCCCCCCCAACCCCCCCGAACAGGACCCCCTTGAGCTTGTCCCTCAGCTGCCACCATGAGCGGTAAGGATGAGTCCACTCCAAGCTTAGGGGTGGGAGGGGAGTGAGGGGGCGCGCGCGAGGGCCGACCGGGCGATCCCCGCCGTGAGGGGGGGCGGGCGGGAGGCGGCGGCGGCGGCCTAGGTCCCGCCCGGGGCGGAGGGAAGGGAGGGAGACGCGGCAGTGACGGGGCCTCCGAGGAGGAGGGGGATGGGCCGCCCGCCCCGGGGGAGGGGGCAGCGTGGCCTCGCCCGCCCCCTGCCCGCCCCGGCCACGGGGGACGGGCCTTACCCCCCACTATTCGGCCGCCCGCCTGAGGCTCCTCCCGCCGGGGGCTGGAGCCGCGGGGGCGGCCCGAGCAGTGAAGGCCCCGCCCGGGCCAACCGCCTGCCTGGTCCGCCCCTGCTCCAAGGCCCTCCTCCCCCCACTTTCCGTAGATTTCCCTTCCCCCCCCTCCCCGCCCCGCCACCGTCCCGCCCTTTCCACGCCCCTCACCCCGAAACCGCCCTTTCCCTCAGGGCCCGCCCTCCGCCCCGAAACCTGATTACTAACTAACCCGTAGACCCCTTTAGTCCCTTATGAGTATTCACAAATGCTTTCCTACTCACACTTTTTACTTCTTTTTTCTCCCTTTCCCCTCTCCTCTTGTTACTTTTCACACTTGGATTTTTGTTTCTCCATCTCTTTTTTTTTCTTTTTCTTTTTTTTTTGGAGATGGAGTTTCGCTCTTGTTGCCCAGGCTGGAGTGCAATGGCGAGATCTGGGCTCACTGCAACCTCTGCCTCCCAGGTTCAAGTGATTCTCCTGCCTCAGCCTCCCGAGTAGCTGGGATTACAGGCATGCGCCACCACGCCCGGCTAATTTGTATTTTTAGTAGAGACAGGGTTTTTCCATGTTGGTCAGGCTGGTCTTGAACTCTCGACCTCAGGTGATCTGCCTGCCTCGGCCTCCCAAAGTGCTAGGATTACAGGCGCGAGCCACTGCGCCTGGCCTCTCCATCTCTTTTAACCTTAATTTTAGCAAGCTTTCCATCCACCTACATGTTGTTTTTTGCCTTACCTGTTCTTTTCTTTTTTTTCCCCCAGGATACTTTTTCTCATTTTGAAACTCTTTGAACGTGCCAGCCGTCCTTCACATTTCCTATCCCCAAAGCACTTTTTTAATGTTTTCTTAGTTTAATTTTGTGCAAGGGAGAATTGAGGCCCACTTTTGGCACCATTGAGCCTATTTCATGTCTTGCGTGCCCTGCAGCTCGCCTCTGTCCTCGAATCCATTTTCTTTATACTGGCGCCTTTCGCCTTCCTGTTAGTCATTGCTGTTTCATCATAGCCTCCTTTTATCCTTCCTACTTCACTTCTTTTCTTCCTTCAAGTTTAAGTTGTTTGTTTTTTAATTCTTTTAGACCAAGATCACTCCATGGATGAAATGACAGCTGTGGTGAAGATTGAGAAAGGAGTTGGTGGCAATAATGGGGGCAATGGTAATGGTGGTGGTGCCTTTTCACAGGCTCGCAGCAGCAGCACAGGCAGTAGCGGCAGCAGTGGAGGAGGAGGGCAGGTAAGTGATCATCACAGAGTGGGGAAGGTGTTGAGAGGCTGTAAATATTATTAGATAGTTACCTTACTCTTCACAGAAAGCTTTTTAGGGAGGGACTAAACCATTTTATAGGTAAGGAAGTAAGCACAGAGATTGGAGATCCCCAAAGACAGGAGTTTCAGCAATACAGATAGGTCAGCTTTTTGTTTGTTTTTTGCTCCTTGTCTGCACTACGTTGCTGTTTATTTGTTGTATACTGCCCCCTAGGCTGGCAGCTGGGTGTCACTAACTCCTTTCCTCTCCCTTATTTTCGGCCAGGAGTCCCAGCCATCCCCTTTGGCTCTGCTGGCAGCAACTTGCAGCAGAATTGAGTCACCCAATGAGAACAGCAACAACTCCCAGGGCCCAAGTCAGTCAGGGGGAACAGGTGAGCTTGACCTCACAGCCACACAACTTTCACAGGGTGCCAATGGCTGGCAGATCATCTCTTCCTCCTCTGGGGCTACCCCTACCTCAAAGGAACAGAGTGGCAACAGTACCAATGGCAGCAATGGCAATGAGTCTTCCAAGAATCGTACAGTCTCTGGTGGGCAGTATGTTGTGGCTGCCACTCCCAACTTACAGAATCAGCAAGTTCTGACAGGACTACCTGGAGTGATGCCTAACATTCAGTATCAAGTAATCCCACAGTTCCAGACTGTTGATGGGCAGCAGCTGCAATTTGCTGCCACTGGAACCCAAGTGCAGCAGGATGGTTCTGGTCAAATACAGATCATACCAGGTGCAAACCAACAGATTATCACAAATCGAGGAAGTGGAGGCAACATTATTGCTGCTATGCCAAACCTACTCCAGCAGGCTGTCCCCCTCCAAGGCCTAGCTAATAATGTACTCTCAGGACAGACTCAGTATGTGACCAATGTACCAGTGGCCCTGAATGGGAACATCACCTTGCTACCTGTCAACAGCGTTTCTGCAGCTACCTTGACTCCCAGCTCTCAGGCAGTCACGATCAGCAGCTCTGGGTCCCAGGAGAGTGGCTCACAGCCTGTCACCTCAGGGACTACCATCAGTTCTGCCAGCTTGGTGTCATCACAAGCCAGTTCCAGCTCCTTTTTCACCAATGCCAATAGCTACTCAACTACTACTACCACCAGCAACATGGGAATTATGAACTTTGCTCCCAGTGGATCATCAGGGACCAACTCTCAAGGCCAGACACCCCAGAGGGTCAGTGGGCTGCAGGGGTCTGATGCTCTGAACATCCAGCAAAACCAGACATCTGGAGGCTCACTGCAAACAGGTCAGCAAAAAGAAGGAGAGCAAAACCAGCAGACACAGCAGCAACAAATTCTTATCCAGCCTCAGCTAGTTCAAGGGGGACAGGCCCTCCAGGCCCTCCAAGCAGCACCATTATCAGGTCAGACCTTTACAACTCAAGCTATCTCGCAGGAAACCCTCCAGAACCTCCAGCTTCAGGCTGTTCCAAACTCTGGTCCCATCATCATCCGGGCACCAACAGTGGGTCCCAATGGACAGGTCAGTTGGCAGACTCTACAGCTGCAGAACCTCCAAGTTCAGAACCCGCAAGCCCAGACAATCACCTTAGCCCCAATGCAGGGTGTTTCCTTGGGGCAGACCAGCAGCAGCAACACCACTCTCACACCCATTGCCTCAGCTGCTTCCATTCCTGCCGGCACAGTCACTGTGAATGCTGCTCAACTCTCCTCCATGCCAGGCCTCCAGACCATTAACCTCAGTGCGTTGGGTACTTCAGGAATCCATGTGCACCCAATTCAAAGCTTGCCGTTGGCTATAGCAAATGCCCCAGGTAAGACTTCCAATCTTTTGCATTTATTGGGAAGTAACCCTAGCATCTTAGCTGAAACTTGAGTCTAAAGAAGGGAACAGAGCCTTTTGAGATAACACTTTCTGGAGGGCTAGTCATTTAGGCAAATAAATTAGAGAAATATAGATTATGTTAAAGTAATTTGGAACTGAAGTAAAGGAAACTTCTCCAGTTAGTCTGATGAGAAAGGAGCACTTCCGAACAATACTCTGGAGTCTGTGTACTACTCATTGTTTTTGGTGCTGCAGAATAAGGGTTGACAAACTTTTTCTGTAAAGGGTGAGATAGTAAATATTTTAGGCATTGTGGCCCACCTGAGGTCACATTTTCTTTTTTTTCTCCCCCCCCACCTTTTTTTTTTTTTTTGGAGACAGTCTCACTCTGTCACCCAGGCTGGAGTGCAGTGGCTCGATCTCGGCTCACCACAACGTCCGTCTCCCGGAGTTTAAGCAAATCTCCTGCCTTAGCCTCCTGAGTAGCTGGGATTATAGGCACCCGCCACTATGCCTGGCTAATTTTTTGTATTTTTTGCTAGAGACCAGGTTTCACCCTGTTGGCCAGGCTGATCTTAAACTCCTACCTCATGATCCGCCCGTCTCAGCCTCCCAAAGGGCTGGGATTACAAGTGTGAGCCACCGAGCGGGGCCTCCACACCCCTTTAAAAATGTAAAACCGACAGGGGGCGGGGTGGGGAAGGTTGTAGTGAGCCTAGATCCCGCTGTTGCACTCCAGCCTGCGCTACAAGAGCGGAACTCTGTCTCAAAAATAAATAAATAAATAAATAAATAAAACTGTAAAACCATTCTTAGCTCTAAGGCCTTCTTTGGCCTGTGGGCCAACTCCTCAATAGGATAAAAATTGATTATGGGTGGGGCATGGTGGCTTACGCCTGTAATTCCAGCACTTTGAGAAGACGAGGTGGGTGCATGGCTTGAGTTCAGGAGTTCAAGACCAGCCTGGGCAACATGGCGAAATCCCCGTCTCCAGCAAAAATACAAAAATTGGCCGGGTATGGCACGTGCCTATAGTCCCAGCTACTCTGGAGGCTGAGGCTACTCCGGAGATTGCAGTGAGCCAAGATTGTGCCACTGTACTCTAGCCTGGGCGACAAAGCAAGACTGTTAAAAAAAAAAAACAAAAACAAAAATTAGTCCGGCAGCTGGGTGTGGTGGCTCACGCTTGTAATCCCAGTACTTTGGGAGGCAGAGGAGGGCGGATCACCTGAGTTTAGGAGTTCAAGATTAGCTTGGCCAACATGGTGAAACCCCTTCTCCACTAAAAATTGAAAAAATTAGCCAGGCATGGTGGCACGCACCTGTAGTTCTAGCTATATGGGAGTCTGAGGCCAAGAATTGCTTGAACCTGTGAGGCAGAGGTTGCAGTGGGCTGAGGTTGCATCACTGCATTCCAGCCTGGTCAACAAAGCAAGACCTTGTCTCAAAAAATAAAAATAGTCCAGGCATGGTGGCTCATGCCTGTAATCCCAGCACTTTGAGAAGCTGAGGCAGGTCGATCATGAGGTCAGGAGTTTTGAGACCAGCCTGGCCAACATGATGAAACCCCATCTCTACTAAAAATACAAAAATTAGCCAGATGTAGTGGTGGGCATCTGTAATCCCAGCTACTCGGGAGGCTGAGGCAGGAGAATCGCTTGAACCCAGTGAGCCGACATCCACCACTCTACCCCAGCCTGGCTGACACAGTGAGACTCCGTCTCTAAATAAATAAATAAATAAAATTTGATTATGAACTTGACCTGTTTGTAGAACACAGATTAAATCATCAGATATTTCTTGTGAACTGTAACTCCTAATTGAAGGGAAAATGATGTAATGGATTCCGGAATGATTTTTCAACAAAATAAGTTGCCTGGTTAATATTAACCAGAATATCTCACACTCTTGAGTGTGTTGGTTAATCAGGGTTTAATTTTTTTTAACTCATAGTTATCTTTTTTTATTTTTCTTTGGAGTCTTGCTCTGTTGCCCAGGCTGGAGTGCAGTGATTTGATCTCCGCTCACTGCAGCCTCCACCTCTAGGGTTTAAGCAATTCTCTGCCTTAGCCTCCCTAGTAGCTGGGATTACCGAGGCTGCCACCACGCCCTGCTACATTTTTTTTTTTTTTTTTTTGAGACGGAGTCTCGCTCTGTCGTCCAGGCTGGAGTGCAATGGTGCATTGTCAGGTCACTGCAACCTCTGCCTCCGGGGTTCAAATGATTCTCCTGCCTCAGCCTCCCAAGTAGCTGGGATTACAGGTACGTGCCAGCATGCCCGGCTAAGTTTTGTATTTTTAAGTAGAGACAGGGTTTCACCACGTTGGTCAGGCTGGTCTTGAACTCCTGACCTCGTGATCCACCCACCTTAGCCTCCCAAAGTGCTGGGATTACAGGCGCGAGCCACTGTGCCCGGCTCTAAATTTTTGTATTTTTAGTAGATACAGGATTTCTCCGTCTTGGCCAGTCTGGTCTTGAACTCCTGACCTTGTGATCCACCCACCTTGGCCTCCCAAAAGTGCTGGGATTACAGGCATGAGCCCCCGCCCGGCCAGCTCCTAGTTATCTTAAAAACAAAATCTCATAGCTTCCCTTCACACTAACAAATCAGTGTCCTAGGTGATTCTGATACTTCCTAGGTAGAGAATAACTTTCTAGACTGCTTTGAAAGTACTATGTATGGTTAGGAAGGGAGGAGAAGGAAAGGGAATGAGGTAAGTTGGAGACTGGAATGGTGTGAAGGAGGTGGGATTGAGAAGTTAAGAATGAGGAGAGCATCGAAGGGAATAAAAATCTGAGAAGAATATTGAATTGGTTGACCATAATTTTCAGCGTCTTTCATTTTGAACTAATGTTTCATTATTGGTTAATTTGAAATTTAAAACAGAAAACAGTTCTATGTAGACCATATCTTTTTTTTTTTCTTTTTGAGATGGAGTCTTGCCCTGCTGCCCAGGCTGGAGTGCAGTGGTGCAATCTCTGCTCACTGCAGCCTCCCCTTCCTGGTTCTAGTGATTCTTCTGCCTCAACCTCCCAAGTAGCCGGGATTACAGGCGCGTGCCACCACTCCCAGCTAATTTTTATATTTTTAGTAGAGACGGGGTTTCATTGTGTTGACCAGGCTGGTCTCGAACTCCCAGCCTCAAGTGATCTGCCTGCCTTGGCCTGACTGTATAATTTTAAGTTCCATTGTATGGAGCTAATCTTTAATAAAGCACAATAAAAAGATACACGTACATTTTTTAATCATTTATTTGTTTATTTTCATTGTTTTTTTTAAAGATGGATTTTCACCATGATGGCCAGGCTGGTCTTGAACTCCTGACCTCAGGTGATCCACCCACCTCAGCCTCCCAAAGTGCTAGGATTACAGGTGTGAGCCACTGTGCCTGGCTTATTTATTTTTGTTCTTGAGATGGAGTCTGGCTCTGTTGCCCAGGCTGGAATGCAGTGGCATAATCTCACCTTACACAACCTCTGCCTCCCAGGTTCAAGCTATCCTCCTGCCTCAGCCTCCTGTGTAGCTGAGACTACAGGCATGTGCCACCATGCCTGGCTAATTTTTTTTGTTTGTATTTTAGTAGTGACAGGGTTTCACTATGTTGGCCAGGATGGCCTTGATCTCCTGACCTCATGATCTGCCCGCCTCAGCCTCCCAAAGTGCTGGGATTACAGGCAACTGCTGCTCCCCACCACACATACATTTTTATATTCTAGCACAATTATACAAATACGGAAAATAGTTTAATATCACCAAACTTGCAGTTCTTTTGGCATATACATATGGGTTTATAAATTGTTTTACTTTCGTTACCGAGTCCTCATTTTATTTAGACTGATTCTTATATAAGTGAGGGTAACAAATAGGCAACCATATTTCCTGCCTCCTGCAGTTTTGGTGAATCTGGAGGGAAAGTCTGCTTAAGGTCCTTGACTTTCTTACAGTCCTGTGGTGTGTTTAGAGATACTACATGATTGCAAAGTATCTATCCTGAGTAAGATAGAAAAAAAAAAAACCTGCATGTTGAACTTTAACAAGACAGTAATTTTCTTAGTTAATTGAAATCTTAGAGCTGGAAAAAATCAAAGTTATCTAGTTCAACTGCCTTATTTTCTAGATGAGGAAATTGAGGTACAGAGAAGCACTTAAGTAATGAGACAACAGGCAGAGCTGGGGTTAATTCTACAAGTCTAGGGTGTAACCTCTTTTAACTGGGGACTTGAAAAGTTATTTAGATTGTTAAAAATGTATTCGAAAAGGTGTTTTTGCTTTCAGATTTAATGCTCTAGAACTGACAGGTGTTTTTATAAATTAAAATTGATGGGAGTAGAAATGGGAAAAGTTTTATAAAAACTGAGCTCAAGGCCAGGCGTGGTGGCTCAAGCCTGTAATCCCAGCACTTTGAGAGGCCAAGGCAGGCAGATCACTTGAGGTCAGGAGTTCAAGACTAGCCTGGCCAACATAGTGAAACCCTGTCTCTATTAAAATACAAAAATTAGCCGGGTGTGGTGGCATGTGCCTGTAATCCCAGCTACGCGGGAGGCTGTTGGGGGGTGAGGGGAGTGGAGGTGTGGGGTGGAGGTTGCAGTGAGCTGAGATCATGCCACTGCACTCCAGCCTGGGTGACAGAGACTGTCTCAAAAAGAAAGAAAAAACTGAGCTAGACAGCATAGAAAATTTGACACTTCTGGGTAATCAATCTACACCATCATGTTTGTTTTCTTTTTTTTTTTTTTTTTTTTGAGATGAAGTCTCACTCTGTCACCTGGGCAGGAGTGCACAGGCATGTTCTTGGCTCACAGCAACCTCCACCTCCCACGTTCAGGCAATTCACCAGCCTCAGTCTCCTGAGTAGCAGGGCCTACA
>CAUYLG010021202.1:0-19976 GCA_963573385.1 Cacajao melanocephalus | reverse complement strand
CCACCTACCCACCCACCCACCCATACCCTTCCCACTCTCTAGTAACTATCATTTTATGCTCTACCTCCATGAGTTCAATCCTTTTAAATTTTCAGCTCCCATCAATAAGTGAGGACATGCAAAGTTTGTCTTTCTGTGCCTAGCTTATTTCACTTAACATAATGACTTCCAGTTTCATCCATGTTGTTATCAATGACAGGATCTCACTCTTTATTTATTTATTCATTTTAATTAATTTTTTTTGAGATGGAGTCTTGCTCTGTTGCCCAGGCTGGAGTGCAGTAGTGTGATCTCGGCTCAAGGCAACCTACACTTCCCTGGTTCAAGCAATTCCCCCGCCTCAGCCTCCTGAGTAGCTGGGATTACAGGTGTGTGCCACCAAGCCTGACTAATTTTTTTTTTGTATTTTTAGTAGAGATGGGGTTTTACCGTGTTGGCTAGGCTACTCTTGAACTCCTGACCTCAGGCAATCTGCCTGCCTCAGCCTCCTGAAGTGCTGGGATTACAGGCGTGAGCCACCGTGCCCGGCCCTCACTCTTTTTTTATGGGTGAATAGCACTCCATTGTGTATAGGTACATTTTCTTTATCCATTTGTGTGCTGTTGATGGACACTTAGGTTGCTTCAATGTTCATTATAAAGAGGGCTGCAATAAACATAGGAGTGCAAATATCTCTTTGATATTTCTTTTCTTTTGGATATATATCTAATAGTAGAATTGCTAGATCAGATGGCAACTCTAATTTTGGTTTTTTGAGGAACCTCCAAATAGTGGTTGTACCAATTTAAATTCCCACCAACAGTGTATGAGAGTTCCCTTTTCTTCACATCCTCTCCAGCATTTGTTATTGCTTGTCTTTTAGCTAAAAGCCATTTTAACTGGGATGAGATGATATCTCATTGTAGTTTTGATATGCATTTCTCTGATGATCATTGATGTTGACCACCTTTTCATATACCTGTTTGCCATTTGTATGTCTTCTTTTGAGAAATGTCTGTTTAGATATTTGGCCCATTGTGAAATCAGATTATCAGATTTTTTTTTTTCTGTAGAGTTGTTTGAACTCCATATATATTCTGGCTATTAATCTCTTGTCAGTTTGCAAATATTTTCTCCCATTCTGTGAGTTGTCTCTTCACTTCGTAGACTGTTTCCTTTGCTGTGTACAAGTTTTTTAACTTGATGTGATCACATTTGTCCATTTTCGCTTTAGTTGCTTGTGCTTGTGGGATATCACTCAAGAAATCTCTGCTCAGATCAATATCCTGGAGAGTTTCCCCAATTTTTTTTTTCAGTAGTTGTATAGCTTGACGTCTTAGATTTAAATCTTTAATCTGTTTTGATTTTATTTTTGTATTTGGTAAGAGATAGGGGTGTAGCTTCTTTCTTCTGCATATGTATATCCAGTTTTCCCAGCACCATTTATTGAAGAGACTGTCCTTTCCCCAATGTATGTTCTTGGCACCTTTGTCAAAATGAGTTCACTGTGGACATATGGATTTGTTTCTAGCTTCTCTATTAGGTTCCATTGGTCTATGTGTCTATTTTATGCCAGTACCATGCTGTTTTGGTTACTATAGCTTTGCTGTATGACTTGAAGTCAGCTAATGTGATTCCTCCAGCTTTGTTCTTTTTGCTCAAGATAATTTTGGCTATTCTGGATCTTTTGTGGTTCTATATAAGTTTTAGGATTTTTTTTTTCTATTTCTTCAAAGAATGTCATTGAAATTTTGATAGGGATTGCACTGAATCTATAGATTGCTTTGGGTAGAATGGACATTTTAACAATGCTGATTCTTCCAATCCATAAACATGGAATATATTCCCATTTCTTGTGTATTCTTCAATTTCTTTCATCAATGATTTATAGTTTTCATTGCAGAGATCTTAAAATACTTTGGTTAATAAAATTCATAGGTATTTAATTTTATTTGTAGCTATTTTTAATGAGATTAGTTTTTATTTTTTTATATGGTGTACTACATGGTAATTATATTTATTTATGTATTTATTTTTTCATTATACTTTAAGTTCTGGGGCACATGTGCAAAATGTGCAGATTTGTTACATAGGTATATATGTGCCATGGTGGTTTGCTGCATCCATCACCCCATCATCTACGTTAGGTATTTATCCTAATGCTATCCCTCCCCTATCCGCCCACCCCATTCTATACCTACACAAGACCACCAGCCCCTGTAATGCCCCCGTGTGTGATGTCCTCCTCCCTGTATCCATGTGTTCTCATTGCTCAACACCCACTTATGAGTGACAACATGTGGTGTTTGGTTTTCTGTTCTTGTGTCAGTTTGCTGAGAATGATGGTTTCCAGTTTTATTCATGTCCCTGCAGAGGACATGAACTCATCCTTTTTTATGGCTGCATAGTATTCCGTATTGTATATGTGCCACATTTTCTTTATCCAGTCTATCATTGATGGGCATTTGGGTTGGTTCCACGTTTTTGCTATTGTGAACAGTGCTGCAATAAACATATGTGTGCATGTGTCTTCATAATAGAATGATTTATAATCCTTTGGGTATATATCCAGTAATGGGATTGCTGGGTCAAATGGTATTTCCAGTTCTAGATCCTTGAGGAATCGCCACACTGTCTTCCACAATACTTGAACTAATTTACACTCCCAACAACAGTGTAAAAGCATTCCTATTTCTCCACATCCTCTCCAGCAACTGTTGTCTCCTGATTTTTTAATGATCGTCATTCTAATTGGCATGAGATGGTATCTAAATGTGGTTTTGATTTGCATTTCTCTAGTGACCAGTGATGATAAGCTTTTTTTCATATGTTGTTGGCTGCATAATGTCTTCTTTCGAAAAGTGTCTGTTTATATCCATTATCCACTATTCGATGGCGTTGTTGTTTCTTTTCTTGTAAATTTAAGTTCTGTGTAGGTTCTGGGTATTGGCCCTTTGTCCCATGGGTTGATTGCAAAAAAATTTTCCCATTCTGTTGGTTGCCAGTTCATTCTAATGATAGTTTCTTTTGCTGTACAGAAGCTCCTTAGTTTAATTAGATCCCATTTGTCTATTTTGGCTTTTGTTGCCATTACTTTTGGTGTTTTAATCATGAAGTCCTTGCCCATGCCTATGTCCTGAATGGTATTGCTTAGGTTTTCTTCTAGGGTTTTTCATGATGTTAGGTCTCATGTTTAAATCTTTAATACATCGTGAGTTAACGTTTGTATAAGGTGTAAGGAAGGGATCCAGTTTTAGTTTTCTGCATCTGGCTAGCCAGTTTTCTCAACACCATTTATTGAATAGGGAATCCTTTTCCCATTGCTTGTTTTTGTCAGGTTTGTCAAAGATCAGATGGTTGTAGATATGTGGCATTATTTCTGAGGCCTCTGTTCTGTTCCATTGGTTTATATCTCCGTTTTGGTACCGGTACCATGCTGTTTTGATTACTGTAGCCTTGTATTATAGTTTGAAGTCAGGTAGTGTGATGCTTTCAGCTTTGGTTTTATTTTATGTGTGTTTTTTTGTTTTGTTTTGTTTTTGTTTTTTGTTTTTTGTGTTTTTTTTTGCTTAGGATTGTCTTGGCTATGTGGGCTCTTTTTTGTTTCCATATCAAATTTAAGGTGGTTTTTTTCCAAGTCTGTGAAGAAAGTCAATAGTAGCTTGATGGGGATAGCACTGAATCTTTAAATTACTTTGGGCAATATGGCCATTTTCCCGATATTGATTCTTCCTAACCGTGAGCATGGAACGTTTTTCCATCTGTTTGTGTCCTCTCTTATTTCCTTGAGCAGTGGTTTGTAGTTCTCCTTGAAGAGATCCTTCACATCCCTTGTTAGTTGTATTCCTGGGTATTTTATTCTCTTTGTAGCCATTGTGAATGGGAGTTCACTCATGATTTGGCTCTGTTTGTCTGTTATTGGTGCATAGTAATGCTTGTGATTTTTGCACATTGATTTTGTATCCTGAGACTTTGCTGAAATTGCTTATCTTCTTAAGGAGATTTTGGACTGAGATGATGGGGTCTTCTAAATATACAATCATGTTGTCTGCAAATAGAGACAATTTTACTTCCTCTTTTCCTAATTGAATACCCCTTATTTCTTTTTCTTGCCTGATTGCCCTGACCAGAACTTCCAGTACTATGTTAAATAGGAATGGTGAGAGAGGGCATCTTGTCTTGTGCCAGTTTTCAAAGGGAACACTTCTAGTTTTTGCCCATTCAGTATGATATTGGCTGTGAGTTTGTCCCAAATAGCCCTTTATTTTGAGATACATTCCATCAATACCTAGTTTATTGAGAGTTTTTTGCATAAAGAGCTCTTGAATTTTGTTGAAGGCCTTCTCTGCATCTATTGAGATAATCATGTGGTTTTTGTCTTTGGTTCTGTTCATGTGATGGATTATGTTTATAGATTTGTGTATGTTGAACCAGCCTTGCATCCCAGGGATGAAGCCAACTTGATTGTGATGGATAAGCTTTTTGATGTGCTGTTGGACTCAGTTTGCCAGTATTTTATTGAGGATTTTCCCATCGATGTTCATCATGGATATTGGCCTGAAATTTTCTTTTTTAGTTGAGTCTCTGCCAGGTTTTGGTATCAGGATGATGTTGGTCTCATAAAATGAGTTAGGGAGGATTACCTCTTTTTGTACTATTTGGAATATTTTCAGAAGGAATGGAACCAGCTCCTCTTTGTAACTCTGATACAATTGAGCTATGAACCTGTCTGGTCCTGGACTTTTTTTGGTTGGTAGGCCATTAATTACCACCTCAGTTTCAGACTTTGTTATTGGTCCATTCAGGGATTCAACTTCTTCCTGGTTTAGTCTTGGTAAAGGTGTAGGTGTCCAGGAATTTATCCATTTCTTCTAGATTTACTGGTTTATTTGCATAGAGGTGTTTATAGTATTCTCTGATGGTAGTTTGTATTTCTGTGGGATGGCTGGTGATATCCCCTTTATCATTTTTTATTGCATCTATTTGATTCTTCTCTCTCTTCTTCTTTATTAATCTGGCTAGTGGTCTGTTTTGTTGATTTTTTCAAAAAACCAGCTCCTGGATTCATTGATTTTTCGAAGGGTCTTTCATGTCTCTATCTCCTTCTGTTCTCCTCTGTTATTAGTTATTTCTTGTCTTCTGCTAGCTTTTGAATTTGTTTGATGTTGTTTCTCTAGTTCTTTTAATTTGTGATGTTAGGGTGTCAATTTGAGATCTTTCCTCATTTCTCTTATTGGCATTTAGTGCTATAAATTTCCCTCTACACGCTGCTTTAAATGTGTTCCAGAGATTCTAGTACATTGTGTCTTTGTTCTCATTGGTTTCAAAGAACATCTTTATTTCTGCCTTCATTTCATTATTTATCCAGTAGTCATTCAGGAGCAGACTGTTCAGTTTTCATGCAGTTGTGCAGTTTTGAGTGAGTTTCTTTTTATTTATTTATTTTTTAAAATTATATTTTAGGTTCTGGGGTACGTGTGCAGATCATGCAAGATTGTTGCATAGGTACATACATGGCAAGGTGGTTTGCCTCCATCCTCCCATCACCTGTATCTGGCATTTCTCCCCATGTTATCTCTCCCCAACCTTCCCACCCCATGCTGTCCCTCCCTTACCCCCCCAACAGAGCCCAGTGTGTGATGCTCCCCTCCCTCTGTCCATGTGTTCTCATTGTTCAACACCTGCCTCTGAGTGAGAACATGTGGTATTTGGTTTTCTGTTCTTGTGGCAGTTTGCTGAAAATGATGGTTTCCAGATTCATCCATGTCCCTACAAAGGACATGAACTCATCCTTATTTATGACTGTGTAGTATTCCATGGTGTATATGTGCCACATTTTCTTTGTCCAGTCTATCATTGATGGGCATTTGGGTTGGTTCCAAGTCTTTGCTATTGTAAACAGTGCTACAGTGAACATACGTGTGCATGTGTCTTTATAACAGAACGATTTATATTCCTTTGGTTATATACCCAGTAATGGGATTGCTGGGTCAAATGGAATTTCTACTTCTAGAGTTTCTTAGTCCTGAGTTCTAATTTGATTGCACTGTGGTCTGAGAGACTGTTATGATTTCCATCCTTTTGCATTTACTGAGGAGTGTTTTACTTCTAATTATGTGGTCGATTTTAGAATAAGTGCAATGTGGTGCTGAGAAGAATATATATTCTGTGGATCTGGTGTAGAGAGTTCTGTAGATGTCTATTACATCTGCTTGGTCCATATCTGAGTTCAAGTCCTGGATATCCTTGTTAATTTTCTGTCTCATTGATCTGTCTAATATTGACAGTGGAGTGTTAAAGTCTCCTGTTATTTTTGTGGTGGAGTCTAAGTCTCTTTGTAGGTCATTAAGAACTTGCTTTATGTATCTGGGTGCTCCTGTATTGGGTACATATGTATTTAGGATCCTTAGCTCTTCTTGTTGCATTGATCACATTACCATTATGTATTGCCCTTCTTTGTCCCTTTTGATCTTTGCTGGTTTAAAGTCTCTTTTATCAGAGACTGGGATTGCAACCCCTGCTCTTTTTTTGTCATTTGCTTGGTAAATCTTCCTTCATCCCTTTATTTGGAGACTTTCTGAGTCTTTGCAGGTGAGATGGGTCTCCTGAATACAGCACTCTAATGGGCCTTGACTCTTTATTCAATTTGCCAGTCTGTGTCTTTTGACTGAGGCATTTATCCCATTTACATTTAAGGTTAATATTGTTATATGTGGATTTGATCCTGCCATTTTGATGCTAGCTGATTGTTTTACTGGTTAGTTGATGCAGTTTCTTCATAGTGTCAATGGTCTTTACAATTTGGTATGTTTTTGCAGTGGCTGGTACCAGTTGTTCCTTTCCATGTTTAGTGCTTCCTTCAGGAGGTCTTGTAAGGCAGGCCTGATGGTGACAAAATCTCTCAGCATTTTCTTGTCCTGAGAGGATTTTATTTCTCCTTCACTTATGAAGCTTAGTTTGGCTGGCTATGAAATTCTGGGTTGAAAATTCTTTTCTTTAAGGATGTTGCATATTGGCCCCCACTCTCTTCTGGCTTGTAGGGTTTCTGCAGAGAGATTTGCTGTGAGTCTGGTGGGCTTCCCTTTGTGGATAACTTGACCTTTCTCTCTGGCTGCCCTTAGCATTTTTTCCTTCATTTCAACCCTGGTGAATCTGATGATTATGTGTCTTGAGGTTGCTCTTTTCAAAGAGTATCTTTGTGGTGCTCTCTGTATTTCCTGAATTTGAATGTTGGCTTGCCTTGCTAGATTGGAGAAGTTCTCCTGGATAATGTCCTATAGAGTGTTTTCCAGTTTGGTTTCATTCTTCCTGTCACTTTCGGGTACACTGATCAAATGTAGATTTGGTGTTTTCACATAGTCCCATATTTCTTGGAGGCTTTGTTGATTTCTTTTCACTCTTTTTTCTCTAATCTTGCCTTCTCACTTTATTTCATCGAGTTGATCTTCAATATCTGATATCCTTTCTTCTGCTTGATTGATTTGGCTATTGAAACTTGTGTATGCTTCACGAAGGTCTTGTGCTGTGTTTTTCAGCTCCATCAAGTCATTTATGTTCTTCTCTATGCTGGCTATTCTAGTTAGCATTTTGTCTACCCTTTTTTCAAGGTTCCTCCCTTCCTTGCATTTTGTTAGAACATGATCCTTTAGCTCAGAGAAGTTTGTTATTACCCACCTTCTGAAGCCTGCTTCTGTCAATTTGTCAAACTCATTCTCCATCCAGTTTTGTTCCCTTGCTGGTGAGAAGTTGTGATCCCTTGGAGGAGAAGAGGCATTCTGGTTTTTGGAGTCTTCAGCCTTTTTGCACTGGTTTCTTCCCATCTTCATGGATTTAATTACCTTTGGTCTTTGAAGTTGGTGACCTTTGGATGGGGTCTCTGAGTGGATGTCCTTTCTGTTGATGTTGAAACTATTTCTCTCTGTTTGTTTTCCTTCTAACAGTCAGGTCCCTCTGCTGCAGGTCTGCTGGAGTTTGCTGGAGGTCCACTCCAGACCCTGCTTGCCTGGGAATCACCAGGAGAGGAAGGACAGCAAAGATTGCTGCCTGTTTCTTCCTCTGGTAGCTTCATCCCAGAAGGGTACCTGCCAGATGACAGCCAGAGCTCTCCTGTATGAGGTGTCTGTCAGCCCCTGCTGGGAGGTGTCTTCCAGTCAGGATACATGAGGGTCAGGGAGCCACTTGAGGAGGCAAGCTGTCCCTTATCAGAGCTTGAGCTCTGTGCTCGGAGATCTGTTGCTCCCTTCAGAGCTGCCAGGTGGGGACGTTTGAGTCTGCTGAAGCTGAACCCACAACCACTCCTTTCCCCAGGTGCTCTGTCCCAGGAAAGTGGGAGCTTTATTTGTAAGTCCCTGATGGGCTGCTGCATTTTCTCAGAGATGCCTTGCCCCGCAAGAAGGGAATCTAGTGACACAGTCTGTCTGCAGTAGCCTTGTTGAGCTGCCGTGGGCTCCAGTCGTGGTGTAAAATTCCAGGTGACTTTGTTTACACAGGTGAGGTTAAAACTGCCTACCTGAGCCTTAGCAATGGCAGACACCCCTCCCCCCACCAAGCTCCAATGTTCCAGGTTGAGCAAAGACTGCTGTGCTGGCTGTGAGAATTTCAAGCTAGTGGATCTTGGCTTGCTGGTCTTCGTTGGGGTGGGACCCACCAAGCCAGATCACTTGGCTCCTTGGCTTCAGCCCCCTTTTCCAGGGGAATGAGTGGTTCTGTCTCACTGGTGTTCCAGGTGCCACTAGGGTATGAAGAAAAAAAAATTGCTGTAGCTAGCTCGATATCTTCCCAGATGGCCACCCAGTTTTGTGCTGGAAACCCAGGGCACTGATGTTGGAGGCACTGGAGGGAATCTCCTGGTCTGCAGGTTGTGAAGACCATGGGAAAAGTGCAGCGTCTGAGCCAGAGTGCCAGGAAAAGTCCCTAATGGCTTCCCTTGGCTAGGAGAGGGAGTTCTTCAGCCCCTTGCATTTCCTGACTGAGACGATGCCCTACCCTGCTTCAGCTTGCCTTCCTTGGGCTCCACCCATTGTCTAACCAATCCCAATGAGATTAACCAGGTACCTCAGTTGGAAATGTGGAGATCACCTGCCTTCTGCATTACTTTCACAAGGAGCTGTATACTGGAGCTCTTCCTATTCAGCCATCTTGCTGGAAATCTGCTAGTTTTTTATTTCTTTTTCATATTGTTCAGTGTTGGTATATAGAAATGGCACTGATTTTTGTATAGTGATTGTGTATCCTGTAACTTTACTGAATTTATCAGTTCTAATAACTTTTTGGTGGAGTCTTTAGGTTTTTCCAGATATAAGATTATATCATCAGAAAACAAGGATAATTTGACTTCTTTCTTTCCAGTGTGGATGCCCTTTCTTTCCTTCTCTTGTCTGATGGCTCTAGCTAGGACTTCCAGTATCATGTTGACTAACTGATGAAAATGGCCATCCTTGTCATGTTCCATGTCTTAGAGGAAAGGCTTTCAGTTTTTCCCTATTCAGTATAATACTAGCTGTGGGTCTGTCATATATGGCTTTTATTATGTTGTGGTATGTCCCTTTATACCCATGTCTTTAAGTGTTTTTATCATGAAAGGATGTTGAATTTTATCAAATGCTTTTTCAACATCAATTGAAATGATCATATATTTTTGTCTTTTATTCTTTTGATATGATGTATCACATTGACTGATTTGCTAACATGGAACTGTCATTGAATTCCTGGGATAAATCCTACTTAGTCATGATGAATGATATTTTTAACGTGTTGAATTTGGTTTGCTAGTATTTTGTTGAGGATTTTTGCATCAGTGTTAATCAGGGATATTGGCTTGTAGTTTTCTTTTTAGAATATGTCTTTGGTTTTGGTATCAGGGTAATACTGGCCTTGTAGAATAAATTTTGAAGTATTCTCTCCTATTTTTTTGAATAGCGTGAGTTGGAATGGTGTTAGTTCTTTGAATGTTTGATAAAATTCAGCAGTGAAGCCAAAGGGTCCTGGGCATTTCTTTCCTGGGAGACTTTATTATGGCTTCAGTTGCATTACTTGCTATCAATCTGTTGAGGTTTTGTATTTCTTGATAGTTCAATCTCTGTAAGTTTTACGTGTCTGGGAATTTATCCATTTAGCCTAGATTTTCCAATTTATTGGCATGTAGTTCCTCATAGTAGCCTCTAATGATCACTTGAATTTCTGCTGTATTGGTTGTAATGTCTCTTCTTTCATCTTGGATTTTATTTATTTGGGTTTTTTCTCTTTTTTCTTAGTCTGGCTAAAGGTTTATCAAGTTTGTTTATCTTTTCAAAAAAAAACTTTCATTGAACTTTTGTATTGTTTAGTTTTAGTTTTATTTATTTCTGATCTGATCTTTATTACTTCTACTAATTTTGGGTTTTGTTTGCTCTTGCTTTTCTATCTCTTCAAGATGCATTCTCATGTTTATTTGAAGTTTTTTTTTTTTTTTTACTTTTTTGATATATGCACTTATAGCTATAAACTTCTCTTTTAGTACTACTTTCACTGTATTGCATAGGTTTTGGTATGTAGTGTTTCCATTATCACTTAGTAGATTTCCTCTACGATCTTCTCAAGTGCTAAAGGCAGACAACCTAAGAGTCAAAATTTGATGACTCTCCCATTCTCCATCATATCTTGTCATAGAAGTAAGAGAATGAAAGAATCATTTCATAGGAGGTTGTGAACTGAGAGAGGGACTTCAGAATCCAAAATTTGGAATGTAGAAAAGTTTCAGGCAGTGTTATGGTTTAAAAAGTGACAAGAATCATAGAAAGCTTATGTGGATGGGGAAGTGAGGGTCACTGGATTGAAACAGGACTATGAGATTGACATCTTGGAAGTTTCTCCATCTTTCTAGGAAAAAAAAAAACACTCTTACCTCTCTGCATATATTTAATCAAAGAACAGACACCAGTTTTTCTTTATTAACATTTTTTTGGTACAAAATGTTTTTCCAGGAATTAGTGGGCATGTATTTCTAAATGATTTCCAGCAACATGCATATAAACCATAAGATGGAATAATGATACTGTTTACTGTTTAGCATTAAATTGCACACCTCCTTTTCCCAATTAGAAGAAAGTGATTTCTTTCTCCTAACCCTGCCCTTTGAAAAGAGAACTAATTTAAAGCTCTGGTATCTTAGCAACCATGGCTGATTCACACACTTAGTGTGAATAGTAGATGTGCCTTTCCGAAAAGATTTGAAGTTACTATCTAAGCTTCCCACAGCATGCATTTAAAAGGTACTTAAACAGCATATAGCATGGTATTTTAACAAAGATAAGAGTACTTTCATCTCAGGCGTCATACTTTATTCATAGTACTTATGACAATTAAATCTATTCCAAGTTTCTTGGCTGCCCACTCTTACCTAGCTGCGGTGGTAAAACACGGATTAGCATTATAACAGTCTTCTATGTCACTCACAATAAAATTTTAGCAAATTGTGATTCATTACAATACTGTATTCTGGCCACGGCACTGGTTGATGTAGAAGTACATTTTGACTAAAGACCTACTCCCTTGTTCAAGAGTAAACTTCTAAACGTCTTAACTCGAGTCTCAACCTTTGCTAAAAATGTCTCTTGTCATATCCAAAGTTATAAATTATAGTACTAGAGGAAGCTGTCAAAAATGGCACAGTAAGCTGTTTGTAGAAAATTTAGTTTTAGACAAGTGTTTTTGTTGTTATTGTTTTTCTTCCTTTTTCCAGGCCAGAAATACAAATTCACATAATTGCTTTCAACACACATCAGTGAGAGGAAGGTCAAAAGTTCTCAAGTTTGATTTTTGTGTTTACCCCCTAGGCTTCAACACATAGGGGCTTTCAAAATCATTGAATTCAACTTTTTTATTTTCCTCCAAATAGCAAATGCTTGGTCAGTAGATTAAGGAAATTAATAGAAACATCTTTACAGATGATATGGAAAAAATTACAAAGAACTGGAGAGAAAAGTCAAGTAATTTTCAAACAAGCTTGAGGATAGAGCTCAAAACTGAGAAGAAACTGCGTTAGTGAATAAAGTCCCTCCCAGATGTTAAAGGCTTCTGGGACCATTTGTAGTCTTTTGACTCTATTCAGTCACCTACTTTTCTGTTCCTTTCATCTTTAACTAGAGCATTTTCCAATCATATTCCTTGTTGATAACTCTAACTAAATAAAAGAAGTAAAACTCCCTTAGTCTACCTTTGTTCTCTTTTGGCTTACCTGGTTGGAAATAAGCTATCTTTAACAGAGGCCCAAGTACACTATAGGTATCTGCTATGCTTTGGAAGTTTGGACCCTTTAAATGTCACGTTGAAATTTGATCCCTAATGATGAAGTTGTGGCCTAATGGGAGGTGTTGGATCATGGGGGCAGATTTGTCATAAACAGATTAATACCATCCCTAAGGGTTGAGTGAGTTGTCACTCTATTGACTTCCACAAGAGCTGATTGTTAAAAAGAGCTGGTTGTTAAAAAGAGCCTGGCACCTTCCTGCTCTCTCTCTTGCTTCCTTTCTTGCCATGTGCTCTCTGCACATACCAGCTCTCCTTCACCTTCCACCATAAGTGGAAACATCTTGAGGCCCTTGCCAGATGAAGATGCCCAATCTTGAACTTTCCAACAGCAGAACCGTGAGCTACATTAACCTCTTTTCTTTATAAATTACCTAGCCTCAGATATCCCTTTATAGCAGCACAGAATGAACTAAGACAGCACTTATTAAATATTTATGGCATGAATAAACTCATCTTTCTGAAATATCAGTGAGGTAAGTTTCTATAATATATCATCTTGACATAGAACATACAAAATGGTCATAAAACATAAACATGTAGTTTAACAAACTATTAAAAAAAACACCAATGTGTGTTCCTCTGTGCCAAAAACAAGAGATTGGCATCTTCCCCATAGAAGCCCTTCACCTGTCTCTTTCTGATCATACCAGCCTACCCCCTGCCGATTATCACTATGTTGACTTTCATGCTGCTAACAATTGTTTGGTGTGGCCTATTTAAAAAAATATGTGGCTGGGCGCGGTGGCTCACACCTGTAATCCCAGCACTTTGGGAGGCCGAGGTGGGCAGATCACGAGGTCAAGAGATCGAGACCATCCTGGTCAACATGATGAAACCCCGTCTCTACTAAAAATACAAAAAATAGCCAGGCATGGTGGCACATGCCTGTGGTCCCAGCTACTCAGGAGGCTGAATCAGAAGAATCGCTTGAACCCAGGAGGCAGAGGTTGCAGTGAGCCGAGATTGCGCCACTGCACTCCAGCCTGGCGACAGAGCAAAAAAAACAGTGTCAATGGGATCATATAATATTAGCCTAGCTTCCTTAGCTCAGTCTTTTGTGTTTAAGAGCTATCCATGCATATAATTCATTCATTGCTTGCAGTATAGCATACTATAATATACACCTACCTCTATTTGTTTATCATTTCTACTATTGAGTTGAAATAGTAGAAATGCTTGGACCTTCTATTAACTATGTTTTTGTGAACATTCTAAGGCATGTTTTCTGGTGCATGTAAACATGCATGTCTATGAGATACAGACACCTATAAATGGAATTGCTAGGTCACAGACTATACACATTTTCAGATGTACTATCAGACATTATTAAAAGGTGGTTTTACAATGCATATTTCCATCAATGGTGCATGAGAGTTCTCATTGCTCCACATCCTTGTTAATAATTGGCAATGCCACTTTTCTGCCCACTCCCTCATTCCCTCTCCTGAGTGCCACTCTGGCTACAGTGCACTTGCTCTGAGCTCCAGGCTCCTGCTAAGCTAGCACAGTCTCCCTTCAGCCACCATTATAATTATCTACTAGGACCTCATCAGCACAATGAGATATTCTCTAACATTTACAAAATATGAAAGATCATGGACCAGCTGTGCTTGGAGGTAGAGGAGAAAACAGTTGATAAGACAGAGGGTAACATTGATGGCTCACTCACTGGTGGAAATGCCTTCATTGAAGGCCTCAAGGGTGAAGGTACTAAAAGTACAGTCATCACTGGTGTTGATATTGTCATGAACCATCACTTGTAGGAAACTAGCTTCATAAATATATCAAAGATTACATGAAATCAGTTAAAGGCAGACTTGAAGAACAGAGAACAGAAAGAGTAAAAACTTTTATGACAGGGGATACAGAACAAATCAAGCACTCACCTACAACACTGACAATTAAAGGCAGATATCAAGGTCTCCTTTAATAAAGAGCAGAGAAAAGCTTGCCTGGAAGTGTCCCCATCTTTTCTAAAAAGGGTAAAACTTTCCATAAGATACAAGTATAAGGATTAAGAACTGTCAAAAGCTAAACTTGGACACAGTAAAAATATTAAAGGGTTTAACAGCAACTTATGAATAGGGCAGCTCCAAACTGGAAGCAGGTCAAAGGCACTGCTGAGGGAATGTAAGGGGAGGCCTTTATAAGATGAGTAAGAAAGTAAAGCAAGGAAAATTTTTGATTGGGTACAGTTATGGAGCTGCGTTATTTGTCTATCCTGCAGGAAAGTCTCCAGTTATATAAGTTAATTGGTGGCTTCTGATTGGTTAGCTTTAAGTTTCATTTTTTTTTCTCTAATATAGGCATTTACAAGAAATAGTCCAAGTTAACTTTTGCTTATGTTTGCAAATCAAGTAAGGGTAAGGTCATTTACGAGGTCTAACTGGCTTTGTCTTCCCAAGGATTCTTCAGGCCTGGTCTCCATTTACTTTAACAGGGCACATGCTCTAAAAGTTAAATTGTTTGGTTCAAATTTCAGTTTCTCTTTTTGATGAGACAGGTCTTCAGGCAAATTATTGCCTTCTGGTATTTATTTCAAACTGTTTCTGAAATACAGTAGACATACATAAAAGAATATTAAAATACTTTATACTTCTCAAAATAAACATGTTAAATGTTTAATTAAAAAATAAAACCATAGAGATATAAAAGTTGATATAAAAATATACTATAAAATATGCTTTCAGAGAGCTATAGAAAAATAACTGCATGCATAAGAATTTGAGTTTGACACTTGCAGCCTCCCAGTGAAGTAAGCAACATAGGGACCATCAAAATAATACTGTGCCCTTTTTATTCTTCAGTCATAGCCTCACTTTTCCAAAGTGGTTATTTTCAGTGGCCTGGTGCAGTGGCTCATGTCTGTAATACCAGGACTTTGGAAGTGGGAGGATTGCTGGAGGTCAGGGGTTTGAAACCACCCTGGGCAACATAGTAACCCATCTCTAAATTTCTTTTTTTACATGAAACCTTTTGATGGCTAAGAGCAAGGACTTTTGATTCAATAAGCCTAAGTTCAGTTCCATCATTTTCTATTCTGGCATTTTTTTTGGCTATGAGATTCTGGGCAGAGTATGTAAACAGTTATTGATTTCCTTATTGGGAAAGTACAAATAATAATAGTGACCTTACAGATTTGATGTAAGAAATAAGTAAAATAATGCATGCAAAATATTGGCCCAGTGTCAGAGATACAGTAAACACTCAATAAAACCTAACCATTAGTATTATTTCTGCAGATATAAGTTCAGTCATATGAAGCTGCCATTTTTGATTATCAATAATGGTCAAATATCAGTACTTTCTTTTAGTTCACCCTAATGCACACCATGAAGATCTTTCTGATCTTGACACCTGGTGGTTTACTTTCCAAAGCTTTGATTCAATGAGATGGAAGCCAGCACCTGCTTTCTTAACCTTTAGCTACATTTAGATTTCTCTGAACCTAAAACCATTTATCATCTTGTACTATTTCTTCCATTATTGTGAACAAGGCTCTTCTGTGTTAAATTCCCCCTGTGACAATCTGGGTTTTGCTGCTCTTACCAAGAGATGGACAAACTACAGCTATTGGCCAAATTGGTTGCCACTTGCTTTGCTTTTGTAAATCAAGCAATATTGGAACACAGCTATGCTCGTGGGAAAACACTGTTCCCCTACGCTCACACAACACTTCTGATCCCAAATATGTGGCTTTTTTCCCCACACTGAATAATTCTGCAATTCTCTGGACACCAGCTAAATGTCCTACAAGTCAACTCAATTCTGACACTACCTGGAATTACTGTCAAATCCCACAAGTTAAGGGCTCAGTCCCATAAGACTATGCCCACCTCAAATGCCAGTCACAAGTCCAACCATCCATACTTCTGGATGACCAGCTATAAATTGAGAATTCCCACGGCCCACTCCTCAGTTTGGATAATTTGCGAGGATGGCTCACAGAACTCAAAAAACTACTTCACTTAACATTTACCAGTTTAGTATAAAGGATACAAATCAGGAACAGCCAGATAGATGGAAGAGATGCATAGGGCAAGTTATGGGGTGGGGGGACATGTGTTGCTTCTGTGCACTCTCTGGGTGCACTAACCTCCCAGCAACCTGATGTGTTCACCAATCCTGACATTCATCAAATCTCATTGTTCAAGAGTTTTTATAGAGCTTAATCTTCAGCTCCCTCCCTACCTTCTCAGAAGTCTGTGGTTGGGGTAGAAGTTCCAATCACTTGGTTTTTCTGGCCAGCCCCATCTCGAGGTTATCTAGGGACCCCACCCTAAGTCACCTCATTAGTGTAAACTCAGGTCGGAACAAAAGGAGCTCTTTATGACTAATGAAAGACACTATTACCCAGGAAATTCCAAGGGTTTTATGAGCTCTGTGACAGGAACAGGAGACATAGACCAAATCCATTTCTTGTCATACCACAATGCTTGTTTATTCATCTATTGTCTATGGCTGTTTCTGCCCTACAACAGCAGAGTTGAGTAGTTGCAACAAAGAGAGCGTGGTTCACAAAGCTGAAAATATTTATTTTCTGGCCCTTTTTAGACAAAGTTTGCCTAACCCTGGTTTAGACTACAGGCCTGCAAATTAGAGTACACACCTATCAAGATAATCTGTCATAGTTCAGGGGAAAAATTCAAACTTCTATTTAAGGTTATTTTTCTCTTTAAAAAAAAAAGGTTGGGGGGAAGGAATGGGATTTTCTAGTATGTCACATATGGTCTTAAACTGGCCCCCTCATCCCTTCCATCTGTCCTGTCCATGAGACATCTGGAGAGAGTACTGGAATCCCACAATGAGGAGGAATGGTCAGTGGTGCTTCTGCTTTCCTTTTTTTTTTTTTTCTACCACCATATGGTGACAGATGGTCCCAAAAAATGTCTACAAATTGTATTATCTAGTGGTAACTGACTTAAATCTCTGAAATGGACAAGTGGCTTTGAAAGATCCCAGTAAACAATAATATTAATGAGATAATACTAATAATGCAAGCATCAGAGAGAAAATAAGATTTACATTAGTTATAGGAGTAATGAAAATCAATCAAAGCTAATGATAAATCAGCTAAGAAAAATTTAAAATTATCAAGATTACCTAAAATAACGCTTTTCATATAGTAGGATTAAGAATGGAACTTGTTAAGCATCTATCATGTTTAAGATATTAGTGAATTAAAATATAAAGCATCCTAATTAGCGAGACATTCAATATCTATTTTTGTTCACTTGTTTCATATTAATTTGCAAATTTGCTTTTATTTATAATATGTGTACTATATTAAACTACGCTATAAGCATATAATTTAAAAATAAATATATAACCAAACATATAACAGTAGATGGGTACTCAAATTTCCCTTTATTTTCTACTTAGGGCAGTGCACAATGAATCAAAATTGGGTACCATTAGTCTAGGCTTCCATATAGTGGAGTTTCTCTTATATTTCACAGGGAAGGAATGGAAGCAGAAAAGTATCTGTGGGATGGAGTTCCTGATGGCATTATAGAGAGTTATTTTGGCAAAAGTGGTGCTGGGAAATGAGTAAATTATGAAAGAAATTCAGACACTAAGATTAGTTTAAAGGAAAAGGAAAAGGGGGCAGTTTCTAGGGGTGAACATGAGATAGAAATGGAATCAAAGGAATTTTTTTCTTTTTTTCTATATGAAAGAGACTTATTATGATTAAAAGCTAATAGAGCTGGGTGTGCTAAAAATACAAAAATTAACTGGGCAGAGTGGTGCATGCTCATAGTTCCAGTTACTCAGGAGGCTGTTGCAGGAAGATTTCCTGAGCCTGGGAGGCAAAGGTTATAGTGAGTCAAGAGGCCGCCACTGTACTGCAGCCTGGGTGGTAGGGGTGAAACTTTGTCACAAAACAAAACAAAACAGGCTAATAAAGACTTTTCTTAAAAAGTAGCTGTGTTCTAATGTTAATACAATCTTATTCACATATTATAACACTGGCCCTCTTAAATTGTTAGATAAACTTCCAGTGGTCCCTGTGTATGGAGGAAGAAAATGGGTTGAAATTGTTAAATAATAGCACATGCTGTTTAGTAAAACCCCATATATATAATTTCTAATTCTAATTCTCTATTTTCTCTATTCATATCCTGCATCCATTCACTATTTAGCAAATACTCATTGAACATGTAGTATGTGCCACACCCTGAGAGATACTTGGGATACAGAGGTGAACAAGACCAACAATGTTCAACACCCACTTATGAGTGAGAACATGAGGTGTTTGGTTTTCTGTTCTTGTGTCAGTTTGCTGAGAATTATGTTTTCCCGCTTTATCCATGTCCCTGCAAAGGACATGAACTCATCCTTTTTTATGGCTGCATAGTATTCCACGGTATATATGTGCCACATTTTCTTTATCCCGTCTATCATCAATGGGCATTTGGGTTGGTTCCAAGTCTTTGCTATTGTGAACAGTGCTGCAGTAAACACACATGTGCATGTGTCTTTATAACAGAATAATTTATAATTCTTTGGATATTATAGTAGAGCTTCTTTTGCATTTCACAGGGAAGGAATGGAAGCAGAAAAGTTTCTGTGGAATGGAGTTCCTGATGGCATTATTGAGAGTTGTTTTGGCAAAAGTGGTACTGGGAAATGAGTAAATGATGAAAGAAATTCAGACACAAAGTTTAGTTTAAAGGAAAAGGAAAAGGGGGCGGTTTCTAGGAGTGAACATAAGATAGAAATGGAATCATATAATGGGATTGTTGGATCAAATGATATTTCTATTTCTAAATCCTGGAGGAATCACCACACTGTCTTCCACAATGGTTGAACTAACTTACACTCCCACCAACAGTGTAAAAGCATTCCTATTTCTCCACATCCTCTCCAGCATCTGTTGTCTCGTGATTTTTTAATGATCGCCATTCTAACTGACGTGAGATAGTATCTCAATGTGGTTTTGATTTGCATTTCTCTAATGACCAGTGATGATAAGCTTTTTTTCATATGTTTCTTGGCTGCATAAATGTCTTGTTTTGAAAAGTATCTGTTCATATCCTTTGCCCACTTTTTGATGGGATTGTGTGTTTTTTTCTTGTAAATTTGTTTAAGTTCTTTGTAGATTCTGGATATTAGCCCTTTGTCAGATGGGTAGATTGCAAGAATTTTTTCCCATTCTGTTCGTTGCCAGTTCACTGTAATGATTGTTTCTTTTGCTGTGCAGAAGCTCTTTAGTTTAATTAGATCCCATTTGTCTACTTTGGCTTTTGTTGCCATTGCTTTGGTGTTTTAGTCATGAAGTCCTTGCCCATGGCTATGTCCTGAATGGTATTGCCTAGGTTTTCTTCCAGGGTTTTTATGGTGTTAGGTCTTAAGTTTAAATATTTAATCCATCTGGAGTTAATTTTTGTATAAGGTGTAAGGAAGGGATCCAGATTCAGCTTTCTGCATATGGCTAGTCAGTTTTCCCAACACCATTTATTAAATAGGGAATCCTTTCCCCATTGCTTGTTTTTGTCAGGTTTGTCAAAGATCAGATGGTTGTAGATGTGCAGCGTTGCCTCTGAGGCCTCTGTTCTGTTCCATCAGTCTATATCTCTGTTTTGGTACCAGTACCATGCTGTTTTGATTACTGTAGCCTTGTAGTATAGTTTGAAGTCAGGTAGCATGATGCCTCCAGCTTTGTTCTTTTTGCTTAGGATTGTCTCAACTATTCAGGCTCTCTTTTG